>JAOEHY010011597.1:0-166757 GCA_025447955.1 Psilopsiagon aurifrons
TCTGTGGGAGTTGCATTCTTTTGATTCTTCTCCCTTTGCCCCCCATCTCGGGGGGGGGGGGGAAGAGGGGGGAGTGAGTGAGCAAGCTGTGTGATTTACAGCTTAAACCATGACACCTCTAACAAGCAGTAAACCCATTGCATTTGTTTTACTTAATGTGCTATGCAAGTACAGACTCTTTCATAAGTGGAGCATGGAAGCAGAATGCAAAAGTGATGTTTGATATATTTCTTTAGTTATCCTGAGTGGTCTTCATTGATAGTTATATAGTCTGAATGCCAGTGACGCACTGAGATGTAAAAGACTGGAGGACATGTCAGCACAGAACAGAAGTTGCAAAACTGAGAAGTCGGGTTGGTGAACCTGTTCTGCCTAATTCTGAGCTTGCCCCATTGTGGATTCAGATGTATGGCAAATACAGTTAGGTTCGTAAGGAGAGAATGCAGAATAAAAGAGGAAAACAGAAAGGGAAAGCAGGCTTACAGGGGCTCCATTGTGGAGTGTACAAACACACCTGCAAATTTGCATTTGTATTAGGTAGGATTTGTGCAGCAAGGAATGAACAAGGATGCACAGAGGTATGTGCATCACTGACGCGTGCCTCTGGTTTCTCTAGAGTTCAGCCTTAAGGAAGGGAAAGGTGGGGACTGTCTCCTTTCCTTTGAGTTAATCAAAGTCTAGCACATGCCTGAGCCTTTAAAGATACTTTGAGAGCTTGTAAACCCTCCACCTCTTTGGATTTGTCAGCTTCTATTTACAGCCTGAGCAGAAATGAAGGAGAGAAAAAGAATATGCCTGACAGCTGTATCAGCAGTAGGACATCTCCACTGAGATACAGTTGTCAGATCTGCTGGGTGCTTAGACCACCATTATGTTAAGGAAAGGTTGCAGATGGAAATTCATCAGCTTCCTAGTGGGCATATTGAAGCAGTATGGTCATTGATGTGGAGGTAGTTGGCTCAAATTTAAAGGGATTTATTTCAGATCTTTCTAAAAATGGAACATTTAGTGTATAGAAAGTGTGTTTTGCTATGCATAGGCTTCGTTGTATGAATTCATACATGCTTGAAAGAAAGCAAGGAAGGAGAATCCATTTAATGAAAGCCTTAGTGTGTACAATTTTTCCTAGGTAGGAACCTAGTTATTCATGAGGATAACAGTCCTACTACGGCTGTTCAAATGCCCAGTCAGGAGTTTTATCCAGAGAGCAAAGGGTTGTGTCTTTGCAGAAAGCATCCTCCGCTTCAATGCGGAAGCTCTACTTTTCATTAGTTATCACACTTTGCTGCATTAATGGCACTGGCTTTCATCTGTTAGGAATTTCAGAAGAGTAATCCCAAAGCAAATGTATAGGAAATAATTTCTCTGGCCTATGTATCTACTGTATAAAATTATGCTGGGTTTGCTGTGGCAGATAGCTTTCCACAGGATGTTTGCTTTAGGTTCTTGTATATACTTTTAAAAGGCAGCTTGTCTGTATGTTTTAAGCACCCCATTGCATTGCCTACCCCAAAGTACTGCTGTGTCTAGAAATTCAATATATGGTATTATAGCATCAGTCCTTATTGATAACTTTTTATTGATAACCTTTTATTTCTTTTTTGTTTCCTTCCTAATATGTAGAGTGCTATTCCAGAGCCAACACAGACAAAATGTCCAGCAGGGGTGGAAAGAAGAAGTCAACCAAGACTTCCCGTTCCGCAAAGGCTGGGGTCATATTCCCTGTTGGAAGAATGCTACGTTACATTAAGAAAGGCCATCCCAAGTACAGAATTGGTGTTGGTGCTCCAGTGTATATGGCTGCTGTACTGGAATATCTGACTGGTACGTTTTGCTGAACAATGTGAAAGTAATAATACAAACTGAATTTTGCACAGGAAAAATGAGAAAGATCCTCGGATTTATAGATGACTAAGAAGTTGTAGCTGAAGTGCATGCTTGGTGATCTCGCATCTAAGCCAAAATCAAGGTATCCCCCTACCCTTGCCTCAGCTTGGATGGCTTTTTTGCATTCCAGCACTGCTTCTGCTTTGACGTGTAAACACTCTTCTTCCGCATAGGCAGGCAGAGGGATTCATTAACATCAGTGAATAAGGGCTGGGCCTACAGTGTTGCAGTGCTTCCTGCTTCAACTTGGGTTATAGTTGTCTGTTAAACATATACATTCCTTTTACTTACAGAGCTTCTTGGTGTTTACTCAGGGCTGAGGTTGCTTACAGTGTTGTTTAAACATTTCTATTGAATTTACAGATTATTTTTGAGACTACATATGCTGCTTGAAGTTTGTTTGGTTGAGTCTGTGTATAAATGCACGCTGCTGTTCTGCCCTGCAACAACGCACCTTATTTGCTTGCATGTGTAGTCCTTTCTATGTGCCTCTCATCGCATGAGAACACCTTAAATCATTATCTTCTCCTCACAGTACCTTCTTGGAGGAGAATGCAACTGCTATTTTTCCTCTGTTTAGAAAGGAGTTTCAGAGGAAGAAAATGCTTTGATGAAGACATACACAACTAGACATGAAAGTAAAGATCTTTACATAACAGTTCTCCTCTCAAATGAAACTTAAAATGCTGCATTTACCTCACAAATGATACGAAAGTAGTCTTCTAATGGAAGACTACTGCAATTCACCTGCAATAGCATCAACATACGGGTCTTTTGCAATATTTGCTTTCAAAAAATAGGTAAAAATAAATCTCCAGTTCACACGCATTCACATGGCCAGACTGACTTCGAAGTGTATACCTGTAGGCTGGAGATCTAGCAAAAAGCCCAAGTGGTAGATGGATTACTGTTTGGATAGAGATGCTATTAGCATGATGGAGGAAAAGCTTGAATTCAGCCTGATTTCTCATAGCAGTGTTTCTTTTTCCAGCACATCTGCTTATGTCAGTATTTAGGTTGCAGCAGGTTCAGGTGTTTCAAGGGAGAGTAGTCTGAGCTGTAATGGAGCCTCTGTGGAAACAATACATTTCATTCTTGCATTGACTTAAGCACATAGTAGCAAGATGTGGTTTAGCTTTGCTGGGAGGCGCATTTAAAACTGAAGTGACCTGACTCTTTAAACAATTTTAGTTACATCTTATAATGGATATTGAGATTGAAGAGCAGAAGTAGTCTATTTTATTTTATTTTACTTTTTTTTGCTGTACAGTTTCTTCTTCTCTTAAAGGTAAAGATTGGTAATAATAGAGAATAATAGAGAAGCTGTTTTCTGTAAGGTGTTCTTATTACATTATTGAATTTTCTTAGCTGTCAGATACCTTTCTTGTTTCCTTCTCTTGCCCATGTTCATAGTTTTCTTTATTTGGGCCTTTTCTTTCAAAGAATGCTTTTAAACTTCCTAGATGGCCTTAAAAAAATTAACATTTCCTTCAGCTTGGTTCCTGCTTACAGCAATAACAACTCAAATAAAATGCTTCTTAGGGTGAAGGGTGCTTTGAATGCTGCCCTTTTAAAGAAGTAGAACAATACAGGTGAGCTTCAGGCGCTGCTAATGAGCAGCACATGGTATTGCTTAACTCTTTGATTTAAAGTGTTTACTAAGGTACTGGTGGCTTGGCCAGCTGAGAATAGGGTGGGAAATAAAGGTGTTTCTTTAACTGCTGGGCATCTTGGGAAGCTGTCTGAGGAGTTTAACAACACCACCACCAAAACCACTTGCATACATAGCTTCCTTAAGAAAAAGAGAAAAGGAAAGGGGGAAGGCAAACTAAGGGGAAAGGTACCTTTTGTTTGGTTTCGTTTTCTTCCTTTAAATATGTTTAAGCTGGTTTTGTTGTTTGGCTTTTTTCCTCCTCTGAAGACAGGGTAGGTAGCCTTAGTATCTTGTATCTCAGGGTTTTCTTTCATTCTCATACATAAATGCATCTCAAAAGCACAGATATTCTTCTTTCCTGAGTTAGCAATAGCTCTATGGTTTATGGCTGTTTCAGTCCGGTGGTTTTAGGCTTTTTTCCCCTTTCTCTTTCTGTAAGTTTTTTACACTCTAGTGTAATTTTTTCGCCTTTAATGCTCAGTATGTTTTCTGAACTTCAGGTCATTTATTTTTTCCAGTATAATTCAGAAACACTCCCTTGAAATGGGATGCGTGGAGCTTTTTGGTTTGTGTTCTTCTTGCCTCTTGTTAGTTATTACTTCACAGACCCAGAGAAATCCTGACTTCTCTCCAGGAGAGCTTTTAAAGGTGATCATGCCAGCACATGATCTGAGACTAATTCAAAGCACTTCAACCATTTCAGAGTAAAAGCAGGAACGTGACATAATAGGAAGGAGACCATGTGAAGTGGCATGCTAATAAATTGGCTACATCAAAAACCCAATCCTGTGCGTTCAGGAAGGAGAGAAGAAACATAAAATATCAAAAACAGTTGTAGGAAAGAAGAACTTCAGAAAAGACCATGAGGGGAAATGGCAGGGATGTGACCTAATAGAAAGGAACCTACTAAGGTTTGAAAACAGTCTCATGTGTGTGCAGAATATGGCACTGATTTTAATCCTTTAGAAGATGAAGTGCTAAATTTTGCTGCCTTTGCTAAAGCTTCAGCTCAGTAAATTTGAAATTAGCTCATAATGTGCTCAGATCTGAGGTTTTGGTTTGGTTCAGTTTGAGATTTGAACTTCTGTAATGCTTCCAGCTGTTCAGACTTGGAGTTCTGTTTGGGATCCATCCGTAGTTGTGACTTTATCCACTTGGTACTTTGAAGGTAACTTACTATATATATACAGCTACTCATTAGAAGTGAGAATACATAGTCTCTAATTCTCTGTAGCGCATGGGCCCATTGTAATTTAAGCTCTTCTTCAGTCTATGCCCAATGAAATGCTTTTTCAAACTACATTAATGCTGTTCTTACTTTTGTATTAGCCTATTCATACACATTACAGCTCCGCTAGCAGGTGCACACACTGGTTTAGCGCGTAGGAATTAGTCTGGTTGCTTCAGTTGCTGTAAACTCAAAACTGTGTGTCTTTGCTGTGCTGAATTTCAGTTGCTTAGCTTGGGACAGCTCTGTCTACATGAATGGGCTGCTGTGCATCTTCCCTGTGTTGTCTGTTATAGTAACTTCAAAAGGAATTATAATAAAACTACAGTGTTATTAGATGTACAATTTGTCTTCTGGCCTTTAGCTAATAAAGCGGTTTTCCTTATCTTCCATTTAAGTGTACTTGACATAAAGAGGTTGCACAGCGAGTATTCTCCTCCTATTACTTATTCACTAAAGATTCTTTTTCCTTACAAGTAATATTACAGTGTAATTTTCTCATCAGCCTACTCAGTGTATGCAGTTTGACTTCTTAAGCATACCACCTGCTTATTCTTCACTGCTTTTCATCTAAGGAAATAAAGTGTAATGTCCACTGTAAACAGGATGCAAATGTCTATTCATGGGTGAATGTGCAGAAGGTAACTTTGAATTTTACCATTACTGAAGCAAGTGCATGTACTTCCTTTCTTTAGTCTGGAGGAATACTGTGGATGCTGATGAGCTATAATGCATGGTTCTTACTTCTTTGCAGTCTTGCAGGGATTAATCAGCATATTTGATTAATTTCTGCTTCTGCTGCAAACTAATTTTTAGCATTATCACCTGCTTTAAGAGAGCAAGCAGTTTGGTGTTGGTAATTCCTTTCGTCTTCTTTTCTTATTTTGGCACTTGTTTACAACAGTTCATTGCTTATTTATCTTCCCTAATGTGTACTGCAGAAAACTGCAATCCACTGGTTATTTGCTCTGCAAAGCAGTGCATCAGTACCAGTTTATGTCAAGAGAAAAATACTAGGTCAGTCCAGAGAATGGCCACAGACTTCACTCTGCTGAAGTTGTGTGGCTTGCATTTGTCAGAACTGGTGCAGCCATGCATGTAATCAGGTATGTTTCTTTCAGATGTATAGTTTGCACAAGTTACAATCTAGTCTAAACTTTCTTGCTAACTGAAAAAGGTACTCTTTTGCCCTTAAAACATGGAAATCTCTAGAGCATTTTTAAAGGCAGCAAGAACCAGGCCTGCAAGTGATTTCTTCTCTCACTGTAAATAATTTTCAGTTGCCAAAATGTCATAGCAGATGAGGAGAGGGAGAAGTTTATAAAACAGCAGGAGAACAGGAATACAGAAGAAATGAGACTTTGATTTATATTTGTCCTGTACACAGTGAAAGAAGGTAGGAGAAAATGTTAAATGTCTGTTTTCTCCATTATATTTTTCTCTCTCAACTGGATTTTTATTGCCCATTGTGTACTATTGATCCTGTATTTTGTTCAAATGTAAAACAAGCACCTTCTGAATGCCATGGGTAGAATTGCATCTGAGGCTTTCTGGTGCTTACCTGAGTGTTTGTTTCCAGGCTTTGTGATGACACCAGAATCCCTTAATGGAGGTTCACATGCTGGAGTTCAGTTGGTTGCATTTTCATCTTGATTAATTTTCGATGTGGAAAACTTTGTTAAGCCAGCTGCTGGTAGGCTGCAAAATGAAAGTCCTTCCTCAATGCAGGAAGTTTCAGATGCTCACTTTCCGATGTGCAAACTGATCAACTTGAACTGCTCTTCACCTCTCGTGTTCAGCTTGCTGCGGAAAACTTTTCCAGGGTCACAGAGGAAAACAATGCTTTGCCCTGTTTGTCAAAGCAAATGTACTGCTGAACTTCTGCTTGGAAGCAGAGGGGAGCTCAGAGGTCCACAGCAAAAAAGCATTAGGTTAAAAGCAGGTTCAAGTTCCAGGCACTCTGAGACTACCATAAATAATGGTCCTTAGGGAGTAATGAAATTTAAGACGATAATTAATCGACAGTATCTTGTTGATACTGTTGAAACATGCATTCATCACCAAGATGCGTTTCTTCTGTTTAAACAGAAGCACTCGTCCCTGTTAGTGTTGTGCTACAAACTGTGTCCCAAAAGAGGTTTAAAATAAATTGGGGGCTTGCAGGACTTGTGCCTTATTTGAGCAAGCATGAAACTACCTCTTCAGATCCTCTGTGGCTTTTATATGGATCAGTACTGGATCTAAAATACAGCAGGGCTGTTGATGGCAATAGAGTCACAAGCAGAGACCTTTTGAGAATATCAGCATAGCAAAGCTCCTTTGTAACATTCTTCCTCTAGGTAAGACTTGTGTCATGAGAGGTGAGATTGTCACGATTTAACATTGCTGTACTTGTAAAAAGTGCCTCTTTAGATACGAAGCCTTGGGCTGCTAGCAGTTGAATGACCAACATTCTGAACTTACAAATGCATGGGCTGATCAGCTTCAAATGAATATAAATGAAGTTTTCTCCCACTAATATGCCCTGCCTTGGCTGAAGCCCTGTAAACACATATGCGCCTGTTGTCTTGTAGTTCCATAAACTTCAGTGGATATCCAACTTAAAAAAGCTAAGTCAGTACAGAACTGCTTACGTGATTAGGGTCCTAGTGTATTAGCCAAGCTGCACAGATCGGGTTGATGGAAACCAATAAAAGCCAAAGCATGTTCTCATAATAAAAGCTCTATCATTGCATACTGATATGTCAATATAGACGCTTAGTTCAGAGGGGTAAATATGTATCAGAATTTGCATTAATAGTAAACCAGGAAATTAAAAGAACTAGGAAGTTAAATAATGTTGGATCTCTTACCAAAAAAAAAACCATGGATGATATTGAAGTGTAGAAAGGAGCTGAAGGGTGAGACACATCAGAAGGCCCTGAGTGGAAGTGGCTTTTGTGGCCTGAACTTGAGATTTATGTAAACAGCAGTCTGTCATCTGCCTCACAGAAATGCAAAGCTTACAATAACTTGGCACAGTTACAGGTTCTCCTCTACAGGGCCTAGTTTTGACAGAGCTCAGACACTAAAGACTTGGTTTGGGATTTTTACTGTATCCGAAGAGAGTGATTGTCCTGTTGAGAGTTAAGGTTTCATCGAGGCTTGTTCAAAGCAATAAAAGTTCTTGAATTGATTCTCACTGCATCACATTTCCATGACTTTGAATCAAGGCTGAGAACTGTTTTATTGGAATGCGTAAGAGGGAAAGTGTTATTAAATGATTCTACTTTCACTCTCGCAACTGCAGGTTCCAGGGGGATTGGGTGGAATACACAGAGAGAAGAATGCAGGAAACTCTGAACAGTCGTCATTGATTGGGGTTTATTGGGTTAAAACCTTCTGGAATCATGGAAAATGATTCTGAAGTCAATAAAATCCTGATGGAAGGATGATTAATTTAAAGGACAATAAACAGACTCCTTGTCATGTAGTTGGCTTTGTAGCAAATATGTATTTTCTCAGTGGAATTGTATCAACATCCATTTTTCTTTCATTTCTGGACATTGTTTTCAATTTGGTGCCGAGGAGAGGGAGGCTTCACAAGCTTTTAGAAACCCCTGACTTGTTCCTGTTGGAACTTGCGTGTTCAGGAATTGGCTTTGTGTCAGCACATCACCTGTTAGTTGTTAAGAATTTAGTTTCAAAGCTATGATTTCATCTCCCTGAAGAGAAGATGGACAGAGGGATTCAATGCAACAGTGGGGTTTTAGCTGGAGATGTAAACCAAAACCAGAAAAAAAGCATTTTGGGGATGAACTTGGACCAGATTCAGTTGAGTATTTACATTTATAAAGTGTTACAGCCTGGAATGCAGGATAAGCTAAAGGCCTTGTCATTGAGGCTTTAAAGGAGCAACCAGTAATATTTTGTTTGAAAATGAGGATAAATGAACTGGAGTGGGAGAAGAATGCATTTGCCTTTGTTTCCATCCAGGTCTGTGGTTGCTACTGTGCCTGCTTTGTTTTGGTCTAATAGTAATTTGTTTCATTTTAATCTTGTTTGGAGTTCTTGTTCCAAACTGCACCGAATGTTGTGAAATACCAAAGCAACGGTATTCAAGGCAGAGTCATACCGCTGCAAAACAGGGAAGTGCAAATAATAAGATTGGGAACTTGGGAGGATGTCCAAGACCTGACCAGAGCCTCCGGAGGTAAAGAATGAGGAACTTGCCCTCAAAACTTGCTTCAGGATGAGGTTTCTGTGGAGACTTTAAGACTTTTTGGTTGTGTTAGGTAGGAAAAGCCTTGAGAATAGCTTTTCCTGTGGTCTTATCTCAGGCTGAAGTACAAAGATTCACAACCTGGTTTAAAATCTTCAACTGAACTTTAAAAACCCCAGCACAAGAAAACCAGTTCTGGTTCAGGGGCTGAGACCAGGCTTTGAGCAGCTTTCACTACCCGTAGCCATCCGCCTAGTTCTGTATATTACAAAGGATTTTTTCAAGTGATAATAAGAAGTGCCTTTAAGTTATATTTTAAGAGAAATTTTCTTAACTTTTAAGACTTTCTCTTCCCCCTTTAATCTTCCACTTAATGATGACTGAAAAGAAAAAGATTAATCATAGCTGTGTCTTTTAAATCACATTGATGTGTTCATCTTGTAGTCAGATTTCTAAGGCTACGGAAGAGCTGTCCGTATATGAATATATCCCCTGCTGACGTGGCATTCCTAATCAATTTTTTCCTTTCCTAATCATGTACTTCTCACAGCTTTTTCACTGGATGGTGTCATACTTGTGCAGAAAAAGCCACTTGTGCAAATATAAAGAGCATCTTTTCATATTAACCTCAGATTTCAGTATGTAGTACTTGAAAATTATACCTTCAAAAACTTAAAATATTGAATCACTTGTATGTTTTCCTTATTTTTAAAAAAATAGGGATTTTGGTGTTCAGTCCTTCTGTAAAGTGTGTCTCAGAGTTGCCTTTCGCCTGAGTGGTGGTGCTGTAATTATTCTCTAGAGGGGAAATGCCTTGAGTCAACATATGAAAGGAATGGAATAGACATTATGCAACTTCCATCCTTTTTGTGAGGCCTCCTTTTTGTAAACTGTTTTTGTTTTGGTCTTCTGGCTGGATAAATACAGGCTGAGGCTGGCTGGGTGAATACAAGCTGAGTGAATCCTGATGTCATGGAAGCTCTTAAAACTTGCTTTTGCCTCGGCTCTTACAAGCAAAGCTTTTTCTCTTGGTCCTGTTCAGTTGCAGAAGTTGATACTTTCTTTCATGTTTGTTTTTTCCTCGCTGTTGGAAGATTACCATTAATGAAATGGAACACCTCAATGACTCAACCTTTGCACCTGGTAGAATGGCATTTCCAAAGATAGGTCTGACCTAAGAACTGAGATCCAATCTTAATTTTAAATACCTTTTCCCACCTACTACTCTTTCCAGCTCCACACCTAAATCCAGATTGATTATTCTGGCGATTTGAATCAGCTCCCTTACAGAGAGAGAGAGAGATTTGAATCTAATTTAACAGTGGTTCAAAACATGGTTGAGACACCATTTAAATCTTCACAATTCAAGGGCTGTAAGAGTAAAGCTGGCTGCAAGCAAAATACAGGCAAGTAGTCCGGACCCCATCCAGATCCGGAAAGTCTCCATTTCTAGCATCTGTAAGTGCTTGGATCTGTTAGGTTTGGATGGGCTTTGTCTCTGTCACTGCTAAATCAAAACTTGGTACCTATGTTGGCTTCAGCTCAAATACCTCCTGATCCTTTGCTTTTAAAGAGGAGAGAGTCCCCCTTTGACCAGCCTTGTGTGCACAGCTGAGTTCTGCTGGATCCCTCTGTGTGCACAAGCAGTATTTGATTATTATTGGAGAGC
Organism: Psilopsiagon aurifrons; assembly: GCA_025447955.1. Lineage (NCBI taxonomy): Eukaryota > Metazoa > Chordata > Aves > Psittaciformes > Psittacidae > Psilopsiagon > Psilopsiagon aurifrons. The sequence continues at coordinate 10,640 of JAOEHY010011597.1, forward strand.
TAAGGAGAAGGCCAGAAGAAAAATTCCATCCTCCATGCCCTCCTCCTCCTCTCTCCTTCTCCCCAAGCTCCACTTTTGTGGTCCTCAACACCAGTGCAGAGGGTTCTGTTCCTGAAAGGGAAGTGGGGTACCTCAACTTCCCTAAAGGACCATTAGAAAACTGTAATTTCAAAATGAGTTTCCTGTCCAAGGAAGAGGGCTTAGCACTTACAAGAACAGTTCTCCACTGTACAAGGCAGACATTTCAGTTTTATGAGGAACAAATAAAACATTCCTCTGCGCTTTACAGGCATAACACTTTCTTAGACTCTTTAGTTACGAAATGACCTGTCTGCATAGTTATGCTGATCAGTCGCAGAGAATAACACGGCCCAACTGTTTAGCAGTGCCTGATGCAGTAAAGGAGCAGAGGTGGGGGAAGCGGAGACAAACCAAAAAGTAGCCTGCTGCTTGCAACAAATCCTTCACGTGCTTTTTAGCCATTAATAATGTCTGAGGTACAGAGCAACTTCTGATGTAGAGAGGTGAAGATACAGAATCCCCCTGAGGTCAATGGGGATGCATAGGATGTACCCAGCTTGTTTGTTGGAAGGTGAATCAGGTCTTGTGTCACAAGTGGCTATGTGCAGTGCTGAATGCAAGCTGAACCACACATGTTCAAGCTGTGGCTTCTGAGAATATGTGAAAAGGATTATGCCAGCTTAATTCAGTTCTTTGGCAGAGTGGAAAGCATGGTCAGGTTGACCCAACCCTGCTAATCCTGCTTTAAAAAGAAATTAAAGCAATTGTCAGCATGAAATGTTGAGATTGGGAGGACTTGGACTTAATGTCCTATCTCATCCTGTAATAAAGTTAATGGTGCTCTTTGAAGAACATAAAACTAGTGAAAGCCAACCAAAATCCTTGATCAAGTTTAAGTGTAGAACATCCAGAAGCAGCTGTCATAACTAGCATATTATGAGACTTAGGTTGAAAAGTAATTGGAGAATTATATTAAACTTGGGCTAATGAGAAGTCGTCTGTGCTATATAGTATTACTTAAGATTTACTATGTGTTACGGTAAAGGTATGTGGTCATGTGGGCTTTGATTTTAGTCTTTTTCATTTCCAGATTAATGTCTTAATTCAGTTCTATTTGCCTCTACAGCAAGCTTATGGGAGAGCTTTCATGGTGTAGTCAGTTGTTAAATGTGAAGTCAATATCATAGCCTAGTCTAATGTGAAAATTTAATATATTAGTGTGTAATAGATGTAAAAAAGAAAGTTTGGGTGTTTTTTTCCTCCCTTTTTCTTCAAGTGTCACCAGGTTTGCAAGAGGAAATGCACCAAAAGCAATAGTGAAACACAGTGTGTACAGAAAGAGATGAAAGGTTAGGTATAATGGAGACAGCAGTAGCACATAATTGCAGTCAGGTAAACATGTTATGTCACTTCCTGAATCGTTCCCCTGACTTTCTTGTAATTAATAGCATTCTTTGCCTGAGGCTTGTTGAGTAGAAGACAGATAAGTTAGGAGGTAATGCTGCAGCCTTTTGCTTCATAGATCCTTGCAGGGGAACAAGTTAATCTTTCCTAATTCTAATAAAAGCCATCCTATGCCCAGCTGTTAAATGTGTTTTGTCAGGACTGGAGATTTCTTCTAAGGGCTAATTTACTAGCAGCAAACAAACATGATTCATCAATTATTTCTTCTGGACAGAAAGTTCTTCTCGGAGGAAAAACCAAAATCATTGTAGTGTAGCAGCAGAGTCTTTATTTTTAGTTCCTGACTTTGATGTGTGCTTGTGTGCTTCCAAAATGTTAAAATAAGAAACTGGGAACAGCATCTTTTCCAGTGATAAAGTAGAAGCAGTGCAAGCCAGAACCCATGTTTATGACAGGTTTGAGGTAGAAAAACCCTATAGCATTTGTGCATCTAAAACTCTGTCACCTGGCAGAAGAGGGGTCCTGGGGATGGACACACAGTAGCCTTGAGAAGAACATTGTAAAGTCAAGAATTTAGGGGAACTGCTTTAAAAGGACTAAAAAGTAAATACAGTTTACTGTATTTACAGCACTTGAAGTGTGTAGTGCATTCACCCTTCAGGGAGTAAACATACAAAAAGAAAACTACAGTTTGAGAAGTAGATAAGAGATCTTTTTGCATGGATGTTAATAAATAACACCTTGATTTCTCTGGATGATCACAGTGTAATTAAAAGGGGCATGTTTTTTTTTTTTTCCCCAGCGGAAATTCTGGAATTGGCTGGAAATGCAGCAAGGGACAACAAGAAGGGTCGAGTCACTCCTAGACACATTCTGTTGGCTGTAGCAAATGATGAAGAATTAAATCAGGTGAGAAAAATCTCCACTGTGTGAGGGCAAGGATTTCCTTTAGGGCTTTCTAAATTGACCTTCCATCTAGCTGACTTGTAACTCAAGATCTCTGCTTATTGAGCATCCCACCAGGAATCACCTCCTTCCCTCACTAGCACGCTGCCTGTGTTAACTTACAGGAGAGCTCAGCTTAATTATGCATTTCAGGACTCTTAAAATGTGTAAAAATGCAATGGAGATGTAATACGACATTTGCTTGCAGTACTACAACCACTTATGTTAGAGTTGGACATTGTCATAAACTCTACAAAGACACAGAGAAAATCTTGTAGATGAGGTTTTCTGGGTTTTTGTTGTTTTCCCTGTTACACAGCTTAGGACTTAGTGGGACCTATCCTGTTCCCACTGAAGTCCATCACTGTGACCACAGAATTAAGAGCTCTGGAACTCTTGCAAGTCTGTGTCCTTTGTAGATTTCAAGATGCTTTTAACTTGGCCACAGAAAACTTGGACTTTGTTGTTATTACAGTGCTGTGGTATCAGCCAGAGGCACTGGGGAAGATTAAAGCGCCTTTGTGTGAGGTGCTGTAAAAACACATCTGAAAAGATACTTTTTCCAAACCTTTATATCACAATGGGGAAAATAATATCCCCAAACCACCCTCCTTCTGGCTTTGTCTGAAATTTGATAATACTTTCCATTCATCATCCCTTTGTAAGCTCGGAGCCTCACTGAGTTGTGGTTGGAGGGCAGTAAACACAAATCAGAAGGTGGGAGTACCTGAGGGACTTCGTCACTGTTTATATCCTCCTGGATCATGAGTTAGTCCCCATTAGGTGTATGAAAAATGGGTTGAAGTGGTTTTAAATACAGAACATGATCTATTTCACCTCTGCTTTTAAAGGCTTCAATGAACTGTATACTTTTGATTCTCTTTTCTTCAACTGCATAAAGGGGTTTTTTTAAGAAAGATTTCCAGGTATAGAGATTTGTATGAATGTTACTCTGTAGCTGAAGCTTCTTTTCCTAAGAAAAAAGAAAGTCTTTTAAAAATACACTTTTAAGAAAATTCATCAGTTGGGACACACATTGGGTTCTTCACAGCGTGGTGCCCATTGCCGTCCTGTATGATGGACTTTGGGATCCCATCTCTCTCTCTCACAAGCTGCTCTCATGTCTGTACCTGGGGCTGTCCTGTTTTCTCGTAGCTGGGTAACAGTTTTCATTTCATGGCTTCACAGAAACAGACCTTGTGCAAGCCCAAGAGGCACTGATAGTTACAAGCATGTGTGCAAGATGAATACATAATCCCTTTATAGTTAAAGTCTTATATGTGATCAGGTTCATTTTGTACACTTCATATTCCTTCTTTAAGGACAATGTGTTGAGAAACATGCAAGAACCAGTTAAATCTCAAGGCAATGTACAATGTTTGCAGTAAACTCCATTTGCTATTGATTGGTGAATAAATGCTGGAATTTGTTACCTACAATTTGCTCTTATATTTTCTCACCAGCTATTGAAAGGGGTCACCATAGCCAGTGGTGGAGTGTTACCCAATATTCACCCAGAGCTGCTGGCAAAGAAGCGGGGTTCAAAAGGAAAACTGGAAGCCATCATCACACCACCTCCAGCAAAGAAGGCGAAGTCTCCATCACAGAAAAAAACTGTATCAAAGAAAACAGGTGGCAAGAAAGGGGCAAGGAAATCCAAGGTAGAGTAATCTGTTCATTTTAAACCCAAACAAGCTTGCTAGTAGTAGCTGTAAGGAGTAGCATGTCTAGTAGGGTAAATGGTCTGTTCCATGTGTTGTTGACAGTAGTGATGACAGTACAGTGTAAGCAAATCCTGAAGGGAGTGCTGCCCTCTCTCTAGTGCGGCTGGAAGCCGGACAAGCTTCAGAAGTGCACAGGTCTGCAGGACAGAGTGCAGAAAAGCTGTAAATACGCTGTATGAAACAGTCTTTAGGTGGGCACAGGCTGAAGGCACCAAAAAACAGAAGGGTGTGGGGAGAGTAAGTCATGCCTTACCCGTGAGTAAAAAAGATCATAGGAAGTGGCTACAGGGGCAGGTCTGCTGTGGCTGTGCAGGTGCCTGCATTGGTCTGGGCAGAGTGCACTGGCTTGGACTTTGTTCAGGTACTGCTGTGGGCCTGCAAGAAACAAAGAATCCAGGGTTGGGTTTTGGTTGTTTTTTTTTTTTTTTTGAGCCAGTAAAGTCAAACTAAAGCAGGATTTTGCAATTCTAGATGATGAATGAAAACAACAGCCTAAGTCACTTGTAACAATGCCCTCAGCCATTAGCATGTCAGAGTCCTGTTTTCAAGTTTTGTGGGTTTCTGTTGCTCATTGGGTTTTTCAATGCATTTTTGGTTTGGTTCAGTTTAGTGTACCGTTCCTCATAGTTGATTTGATGAAACCCAAAGAGCGAGAAATACCCCTGAAGTGGGATGCAATACTGCTACCATCAAAGCTGCATCAAAGGAGCTGTATTGTTGGCTCTACAGGATGTCTTTGGCTGAGCTGAAGACCCACAAATGTCCTCCTCTGCTGTTAGTATGTTAGAGATGAGACTATTCCATGTTTATTTGGGGGGGGGTATTTCCTGATAATCAATGAAAGTCATTCAGAGTGAAGTATGGAGGTGAGTGCAAGAACAAGAGGACCAAAATGTTATTTTTCTTATGACAAAACCCCTAAGAATAACATCTTAGTTTTAAGCTGAGGAGAACATTCCTTCATTCCTTTTTCTTTGTTTGTTTGTAGGAATAGGGAATCTTTCTAATGTCTGTGTGTGACAAAGGATCTTTGTTTTGCAAAACAACTACCGTCAAGCCATAGGTTATGAAAATGGGAAGAGAAGTACATGAGTTTCACATTAAATGAACACTGCATGTGAAAATTTGCTTCCAGGTCAAACAGAAACTGTATGTCTCTGTTACTAATTACTTGGTCACTCAAATGATTGTTTCACTCTTGTTTTGAACTGTTGAATTCAGTTTTCTCTCTTAGAACGGATTAGCTGACATTTCAAGTGCAGTGTTTCTAATAACCATGCACTAATAAGTTCCCTAAATCTGGATTTTTTTTCCCCTTACTTGATTACAAAAGCAGGAAGTCTGTTGTGGGGTTCTGTTTTTCTTCCACACAATAAACTGTATTGTCTGCTTACTATATTGGTATTTGGCTAACAGTAAACTCCTGGGGAATTGAAATAGGGCCCATGAAAATCTAATTTCCAAAACATTTGTGTAAAGCAAAGCATGGTTACTGCTTCTAAAGCACCAATATACCTTTACATCAAAGTCATTTTAGTTGCTCAGCCACGGATTTAGTTTATATACTTTGGAAAGGGCCAATAGGAGAACAGTGGCTTGCTTAATATTCCAGGTGTGCGTTTTAGCTTCAGCATAGGTACTGCTGAGGAACAAGTATTTATATGAAATCATAAGTAGTAATTTTATTGAAAATACGAAATTATTTTTGGCACAAATTGACTTTATAACCGCCGCAGTCAATTCACTGTCTCTATGAAACATCCCTTTCAAAATGTTCCGAATTCTCATTTCTCTTCAGTAAATCATTTCACTCCTGAAACCTGTTATTTTACATCAGGAATACAGTTGAAAAAAGGAGTGGTGGCAGAGGGGAACACCCTCTCCACCTACAGCTTCACTGGAGATAAAGGAAGGTGACAGTGTTGAACAAGACAGAGAAAATGATTCAGTTTATTTCCTACTACTAGGCAGGTAGAAAGTAGATGTGTTCTTCTGACCCTGGCTCTAAGGGCAGACAGATTACAAAGCAGTATTTCTAAAACAGAGCTTTGTGGCATCTGGGAGCTTCTCTCTTCACAGAGAGAGAGAGAGAATTTGCACTCTGGCAAGTCAGTTTTTACCTTAGGATGAATGTCTGTTCATCCATATGACCAAATACATTATCTTTTTCCACACAAGCCATTAGGAATCTGATAAAAGTTTCAGGCTGTTTGTTTTCTTATTTAAGACAACTGTCATCTGAAGCGTGCACTATGGTAGGCAAGAAAGACTTATGCAGGTTTACAGACACTGAGGTCGCTTTTCCTATTGATTCCTTCAGCTGTAATCAGTCACTTCAGTTAGACTAAAGGATAAAATCCAAATGCTGGTGTTCATACTGGCACTTTATTGCCTGAGCATTTAAGGCATGTCATATATCGTAGTGTTATCAAACTGTTTTTCTCAGCCTTGAGTTAACTAATTAACTATATTTTTGGAAGAAGAAGCAGGGAGAAGTGAGCAAATCAGCCAGTGCTGACAGCACAACAGAAGGAACTCCTGCAGATGGTTTCACGGTCCTGTCCACCAAAAGTCTGTTTCTTGGCCAGAAGGTATGCTCCTGCATTTTTCAAATGAATACCTATTTCTCAGTGCTGCTTAGGGAATACCCTTTTGCACCCCTCCCCTTTCCCCAAACCACCTAGGTACAATGGACATTTCCCCACTGAGCGCTTGAGGAGATGTTAATTTTTAAATGAAGCAATTCTCTGAAACAACTTTTAAAACACTTCAAAAATATGCAAGAGAGTCTTCAGATGGCTTCATAAATACTCAAAGAGAAGGCAAGCCTGTGTGCTTGTATCTCTTACCTTATTCATACCAGCAGGATTGTTCCAGCTAACCTTCTGCCAAAGATAATCCTAAAAATGAACTGTCTTTTTTTTTCCAATGGGCAGCCTGCTTCATTGCTGATGGAAATGATTTCCAGGTTTTTATCAAAACCTCTTTTAAACATTGGTTCATAATAGTGGTTTAATGTTTTGTTCTGCTTTGTTATTTACCAAAGTTAATGCTGTGTAATAATGAATGATGCTTTTTATGAAAAGCTAGAAGTCAACAATCCTTTTTTCCCTGTGAATATGCTCTGGGACGTGGGGTGGTCTAATAGAAATACCTGCTTAAGGAGAGGATCCAGTTAAAGAGACAATTCATTAAATTAATTTGGTCGTTTTTCTTGAAACCTGCCTTTAGTTCATGATAGAAAATTTTGTGAAGTAAAACTGCATCTTTCTTCTATCATTCAGTAATCAGCTCATTGTGTTGTAAGTCATAAACGATGAGCCATTGTCCATTGTGGAATGCATCTCCTCTGACTCATTTTTATTTCATACTGAGGTTGTTCTCCATTTACCCTTCCACAGTTTGTTTGCTCAGTTTAACATGCATGGGAGTACCATTACTTTTTGCAAGAGTTTTGATTTTCCACAATGAATTTTACAGCTAGAGCCAGATTGCTGCTTTGGTAGGGGGTTGTTTGACTGCTGCTAAGGGGCTGGTTTTGAATATACTTTGATGACTAAACCAGAACCCCAAACTTGTAAAACACATTAGTGTTTCAAGAAAGCAGGTAGTGTCAGACTCTTGGACCTGATTTTGAACAGCTTTTAGTTACCGTAGGAATCCTGTAGTAACACCTAGTGTTGTGTTCCAGCAAGACTGACCCATCAAATCAGTGGGCTTTGCTGTTGGCCTCAGTGGAAGAGTCATGAGCCCCAGGACTGCTTTAAGCTGTGGTGAGCAAAGCCAGTGCCTGTTGTAGAGCTTTCCAGTGAGTACCTTGCACTGGGAAATGGACTTTATGGCTTTCTCCTTCACTTGGAAGGCAGCCCCCGTTAATAATTACTGGTATGACATGTCCATCCCTGTACTGGTTCGCTGTCAACTAGTCCTGCATGTGAGGGGGGGGCAGGTTTTATTGTTTATTTGTAACAAAAATTAAACCCCCTCCATTTAGAGCGAGCACTCAAAATGCAATGGATTGTTTTCTGAAGGACAGAGTATGCATAGGTGCTGTGGAGATGAGTCTAGCACAGATTATAGTTTGCTTCTGATTCCCTGGCAGAAACTGTCTTCAGAGGCAGTGAGTGGTTAGCATACAAATCTAAAGATGGGCTATGTTTAACAAATATAAGAATTTTCTGTGTTCTGTGCAAGTTAAAAATGAAATTCTTGCCTTGCTTGAACCGATAAATGATGTATTCATGTCTCTGTTCTGATTTTTACCCCCAAAATAGCGTGTTGGGACCAACCTAAATTCTTTTAAGACTGAAAAAGTGAAAAGCTTAAAATGCAAAGAACCTTTTACGCTGTAGTGATCAAAGGGATTTTATTTAGCTTTAGAATAACCGAAAAAACCCCATGCTGGCCTCTTCCCAGGAATATTTTCAGACCATTCCCCAGATATTAATTTCAAAACATGCATTTTCAAAACTAGCCAAAAAATTTTGATTTTCTTGTGATAAAAAAAACAAAGTTAAAACTGTCAATCATGGAATTGGTGAGAGTTGAATGCTCCTAAACATGAGGTGTGTTTTGCATGGACCAGGAGATCCTGGGTGTGACAGGACGTCTGCTGCTCCGTGCAGGTTTAGCAGCCTGCTAAGGGTGGTTGTTAGTGAAGTGACACTTGGCAGTCCCAAATAAGTGCTATTTTATTTGGCAGATCTACAAATTAAATGTAACAATTCTCTATAAAAACTCTAGTGACTTTTAATCAGGCAAATGCTTTTGCTTAGTCATTTCTACATGCAATTGCTGTTTAAAAAGGTAATATTTGATTCTTAAACTAGTTGTCTAAATATAAGTCTGATGCTTGACAGCAAAAAACCACATTTGTTAGGGTTGTCTTAAATGAATGCCACAAGGTGTTCATCAACATAATGAACTAAGAATTTTGTCAGTAGTGATTGCAGACAGTAGAGTTGCAGTTTGATTCCTTAGATGTGTGTGTTGCTTGTTTGGAAAGCATGAGGGCAGAAGGGGAGGACCTTCCTTTTGTTCAGCAGAGCCTGCACTCCTTAAAACAGCATTTTGAGGGAAGGAGAAATACACTCGTTTCTTGGATAGGGAGGATAATATGTTCAGGTTCAGCTGGAGGCCTGGAAACCATGACCCTGGCTTCTGGTTTTGGCCAAGTCAGAGGTACTGTAAATCATTTCTTCTCCCTCTGTTGCCTTCCACATTTGCATAATGGAGACACACTTGGAGATACTCTTCACGATGATGGTAGGAAAGCTTAATGTGATAAAACACTTTGAGCTTTTCCATTTGAAAAGCAAAACCACTCATATATCATAGTTATTTGATTTTTCTTGAGTTTGTGCATACAGATTTTCACGTTCCGTATGGTCTTAGTAAAGTGCAGTGCAAACACAGAAACTTGAGACTCAAGAACCCAACCAAACAAACAATCTGTACATTTTGGACCTCCTGTGACATCTTTGGACACCTTTACAGCATGTCTCTTTGGTCTGCAAAACCACTACCTGCTAGATGAGGAAATAAGGGACTAAATGGAGAGAAGGGAGAAAATTAATCCTTAGGATCACGTCATTCTGAAGTGTTTAATGGGAAAAATCTTCTTGGCTCCAAGCTTGCAGAAGGGAAGGGGTTTATTTGCACGAGTAGTTCTTCATGCTTCTAATATCATCAGATTTAGTTACTGAAAACAAATGAGAATGCTACAAACCTGGGTATTGCGCAGTTTTTAGAGTGTAGTTCCTGCATTAAATCTTGACATGAAATCATTGAATCCTGCTGACATTCAACTAGAAACTCTTAGAGGCTGGGAAAGGGCAAGAAACCCTTCAGCTGCACCTTTAGAAGTATATTAGTGGCACACTAAGTGTTAAAATCTAGCTAATAGGTAAATGATTGCACATCTTCAAGTGATGTCCCAGTGGAAACATGATGTTCTGCACATCACCTAGTTTGTTTTTCCTGAGACTGTTACAGAGTAGAGGCAGAGTTTTAAGTCCTCAAGCCTTAAGCATTAGAGTTTGGAATTTCCAAGCTGCTCAGCTTGTTGTCTGCAACAGGCATCTTCAGTTTTCTGTATGAAACTCATACCAGAAACACTCCCAAAACACTGAAGGTAATTCTCTCTGAAATAAGAAATGCAAGGCTTGGTCCAGTGAATTTTCCTGGATGTGCTAAGTACCACCTTGCATTTTATCTAGCATTCAATTTAAATGCTGCCTGAAGTTACATCCACTCTTTGTTGCACATGTATGTGCAAGTCGTGCCTATTTATATAGTTTTAAGTGGCTCTTTAGGGGGGATTACTTCTGTCTTAAGACATGTTCCGTACTATTGAGTGGTAAAAATAAGCAATAACCCACTGGAGGATTTAATTCTATAGGAGAACTTCTGGGGTGTTTTAATTGTTTTGGGCAGTCACTAACACTGCATTGAGCAGTGAATGCGAAGTTTACCTGCCAACAGAGGCTGTCAGTGATGGCAGCTTTTAAAGCATTGTGGTGTTACTGTTAAATTGAAACTTTAATTACCATCTAGTTTCTAGGTAAATCCCATGCATGAGTAGGCACAGAGACAGGTTAGAGGTCTCAAACCAAACTGCTCTGCAGTCAGTATTCTGGAGCATAAATTTGTAGAACACAGGAATCAGAGCATCACCTAAATGGAACAAAATATGCTTAGCAACATACCGAAATCCCCACAAAACAGTCTTTTGGTGTGTGCATGTGTTTTGTCATTGGTTTTTTTCTTTTTTTTTTTTTTCCCCAATTTCAGAATTCATCAAGTTTATTTTTTACCATTTTGGTTTGATTTGATTTGACTTTATTTTTTAAACAGCAGTTGCTTGTAATCAAACTCAAGACTCAAACTCCAGTATGAATAAGTCACCATGTGTGAAATATTAAAGGATTCTAAGCTATTTGGAAAGCAAGCCTGCTTAGATTTTATTACAAATTCCTCAACAGACCCATACTTAAAGCAGGGCTGAATTACACTCATTTTTAGCCAAAATAACCCTATTTTGAGGGAGCGTAGTTTAGTCAAGCACCATCTGCAAATTACATGAAATTGCAGGCTTTTAAGAAGAGAAAGAAGGTCAATTCATGTAATCACATGAATGAAATGGAAACAATTTATTCATAAAACTTAAATACATGGATGTTGGCCTCCTTAAATGACCCGTTCACTTTGTACTGGTTTCATGAATTAGTTCATATCCCCTATTAATAAACTAAGGGACACAAGGAGGAGATTTGAAGAGTTTATTTTATAGAACATGGAATACAAACCAAGAGACAAAATTATTATTGATGAGATAAATTGCTGTGCCTAAATGTTATGCTTCAGAGGTTGAACCTGGTGGGTTTGGGATTGGAAGGAAAGCCTGGCTTAGCTACAGTTGGCTTCAAGGCTTACATAAATGAATGAGAACTTTCTCTGCTATCGGTAGGAAGCAAGCTGTGCTGTCACTTTACACCTCTAACCACTTCCAAATAAGCATTCTTGCTAGAAGGTCATGGCAGGATCAGTTTGTTACCACTGCTGGTCTGACTTTTTCACTGACTTCTTATTTTATACAATCTTTTGTAAGTCTTACTCAAAATGTGTTGTTAGAAGTTGAAATCTGCACTTCCTCGTATTTCATTGGTTGTTTTTATTCTTTTAAGAGCAGGTAGTAGAGATGTGAGATATAGAATGATTTGAGTTGGAAGGGACCCTAAAGCTCATCCAGTTCCAACCCCTACCATGGGCAGGGACACCTTCCACTAGAGCAGGTAGCTGCAAGCCCTGTCTGACCTCACCTTGAACACTGCCAGGGATGGGGCAGCCACAGCTTCTCTGGGCACCCTGTGCCAGCGCCTCAGCACCCTCAGAGGGAAGAATATTTTCCTAATACATTATCTGTGCTGACTTTCTCAGTTTACTGTGTGCCCATGAGAAATCCTTCCAATTTTGTAGCAGTTAAGACAGAAATTGAAAGGCATGCTTGAAATTACATGGTGTTAGTGGGAGAAGCTAATGAGCATTAATGGATGGGGCAAAATGTCTATTTTCATAACTGACTAAAGGCAATAAAGCAAATAAAATAAAACCTAGCAGCAGTAAGCACGTAATAGCACCTGCTTATGGAACATCCCAGCCCTTCCCAAAGACTGCAGAGCTGTGCAAACCAAAACTGAAATGCTGCAATACGGAATGTGTTGGCCACTCATAAGGGAACACATCCCCTTGTTAGGCTGGAGGGAGTGCTGGAGACACATGTGCTTTCTCAAGGATATGCTCATATTTACTGGCTTACAGGAGGAGGAGCAGCATCTTTTATCTAAGTTTCAGTGCCCAAGGGTCATGGCACATTCCTGTAATTGCTACTTAAAGAAATGATCAGGGTGTCCTTCATCTATAAAGGAGAAACAAACACCCTCTTATAACAATCCCAGATAGTGGTCAGCATAAAGCCAAACTAGACCTTGTTAGTAGGTACCTTCATGTCCCCCCCAGTGTGAACAATGTTTGAGTCTTGTGTTTGAATTTTATTTGGATAATAACTCTCCTTTATGACCTGCCTTTTATTTTGCATATTTGTTTGCAGTGATGCTATCTCCATCTGTGTTGCAAAGCTCACTTTTCTGCAGCTTCTCTGTGATTTCCCAGCTGTCCTGTTATTTCCCACCTCATGCTTTTCTTTTCAGCTGAACCTTATTCACAGTGAAATCAGTAATTTAGCCGGCTTCGAGGTGGAGGCCATTATCAATCCTACCAATGCTGACATTGACCTTAAAGATGACCTAGGTAAATGGGGCATGGGTTGACACAACTAATGGTCACATGGAAATTATGGAACCCAGAATTTACTCTCTAGGGCTTCATATATTTAAAAAGAGCAGAAATTCAAATCCTGCAGGTTCTGTTTTGTTGAAGAACTACATTCAAAATCCTTTTTCACCAAATCTGAATACTTGCAGCAATTGCTAGTCTTGATTTCTGTTAAAGCAAAACTCATAAATTCTTTTCCATAATGATCATATGTGACTGTTAGCTATTTTGGGGGGTTTCTTATTTGGATACTTTGAGGACTAAAATACTTCTTTGTCAGGTTGTTTTCAAAATAAGCAGTTTCTCCATTCTTGCTGCAATCTGGGTTTTTTTTCCTGATGCTCAGAGTAGGCATAAATATTTCTAAAGAGGATTGATTAAATAATTAACTATTCCCAAATCTTTCCTACCTCAATTTCATGTTTAATTCAGTCAAATAGTTTATTTCCATTACTCTTCAATTATTCCTTGGCACTTTCATTCAGCTGAAAACAAATACTAATGTTATACCAACACTGAACTTGTAGACACTATCGTATATGATGTATCGCTTCTAAAGCTTCTGTCTTGTTCTATATTGGAAAAATAAGTAAATCCTTCTTCAACAGAAGTCTGTTCTTCAGCAAAAGTTAAAGAAAAATTAACTGCCATGCATTAAGTACTGCATTCCTTTCTTATTTGGGTACACCTGCTGCTGTCTTGGTTTTAAACTTCCTTAATGGAATACACCCCATAATTCTTCTTCTACTGCGTTTCCTATGGGAATGTACATAGTAATTTAACAAGGAAAAGATTTAAATCAGCCTTTCCCAGAAATATGTACATTTTTACAAGTGTCTCAGCCGTTCAACACATAACTAGAAAATGTGCCTTAACCTTTACAATATGAGAACAATCATTTCTATTTTTTAAAGCACACTCAGTACAACCCTGTCTGCAAACACAGTCTCCTCCATATGAAGGAGACTGTCATTTATAGAAACAAAACGATGCATCCTATCCATATGAAGCTTAGTGCCTGTCAGCTTATTGATGCTGACAAAATGGAGAAACTAGTTATTTTGTTTGGCTTGATGATCCTGAATTTCTTTTTTTAAACAGATTCCATATTTTAGTGTCATGCTCTGTGGGGAACTGGTTGTTCTAGGTTTCTGCCAAGTGAAATGGGGTATTAGCTGATTTTAAAACTTTGGAAATGATCTCATGTGATTGCTCTGACTTGTCATTTTAACATTTATTTGATCATGTCATACTCAGTATTCCTCCTCCTGTTCCCTACACCCCTTTCTCTACACACACCTGCACACACAACTCAGCATACTCCTTTGGCGCAAGGTTTGGAGATGTAAAGGTAGGAAAATATGGACGTTGGTACATGTGTAAATGTAGAGCCTGTGCTGGGTCTCTGTCCAACGTGGTTGATATACATCTGTTTACCTGTTGTAGTTGCAAGTTGTACAGGCTGACATTGCCACGATCGACAGTGATGCTGTCGTTCACCCGACAAACTCTGACTTCTACACCGGTGGTGAAGTAGGTAATGGCAAGTTCAGTGCTGCGGAGTTTGTATGTGTGTGCATGGTCAATCAGCAGCCACAAGCTTGTTGTAGCTATGCAGATCTGCATTCATTTCTCACTTCCAGCAGTCCTGACTGATATTAAACGAAACGAAGAATTGCAAACTCAGTAGGCATTTTTGGGTTTTATCACCAAATCAGGCTTTTTAGAAGTAACAATAGATTGCACCGCCAAAATTTGAAGCGCAGGAACAGTGCATTCAGTGCAGGCATGTGACCAAGGACAATGAATCACCACATTGTTTGACATGTTAAGTGCCTGTTTTGAATGTGGTTTGAGTCTTGATCTTGAGACTTCTAACCACTTCCAGTACACCCTCTCCATGCCAAGTTTCAGATGTTCACATCTGACATACCGGATCTAACCCATCCATATTTTCTGAGCTCTTAGGTTAGGTTTTTTGTGTTTTATGGACTGATTATATCCGTAGCCAAGTCAACAGTGCTCACACACACAAGGACACAGGTAGCGATGCTACATATGTTTTTCAGGCAGCCAATCACCTAAGCTATACCAATGAGAGAAGGCATGATAGAAAACATGACATCTTAATTCAGTATCTCCAGTGTCCCCTGAATAACTCCTCCCTTAGTAACACTCCACTCTATGTACGGTATTTTGAAGGACTTTCTAGAAGGGTAGCAGTAATTTAACTGAGCTGCCTTGGTAATTTTGAGAAGGCAAATCAGCATTTGGGCTGAATATGGAATTACTGGTAAAGGTGATGACTATGCTTAAGCTGCCAGGCTCTGCTCTACATCTCACCTTAACCTTATCATCGCTATGCAAATGGTCTGCTTCCACGCCTGCAGCCCTGTTCCAGTACCCGGTTAGAGGGACACAAGTCCTGCCACAGAGCTGGCATGGCCCACAGCTCCTGCTTTTTCCAAAGGGGCTACTTTCCACGTAACATGTAGACTAATGTAGCTCTGTATGGCCTGTTGGGCAGGAACAGCTGTGACTTGGCTGGCTAAACATCATGCAAAGACATTGAAATAAGTGTCATAATACCCTGTATCTGAAGCATATGCTTTTAAAGTCTAGAACTGTCTGAAGTTCTAACTTTCTAAAGTCAGACCCATTTAGCTCGTGTGCCTCCTACTCTTTGACAAAGAAATGCTTTGCTACCCTACAGAGAAAATTGTCTCTCAAAGCTGTACCGCTCATTCCTTAGCGTAGGTTCCTGTTGCCTCTGACTGCTGTAAGAAAGAATAGAAGTGCACAAATGCTTAGCTTCCAATGATTAACTTTTCCCCATCTAAATTTTTTTTTAATTATTTTTAATTTCTGTTGGTTTTTTTTTTCCCTAACAATTTAAATGTACTGGGATTTATCTTGAGAATTTTAGAGCCTAAATTTCTGCTAACGCTGTTTTCAACACTGATACCAATGCCTGCTTGGAAAGCATGAGATAATGATCTTATTCTCATGGGAGTGACACATATTTATGCCTGTGAGCAAATAAGCTACTAACCTTGAAGCTGTGAAGCAAGACTTCCATCAAGAAACTTGCTAATCTAGTGGAAAATGCTAAACTACAGCCTGTCCTTTCCCAGATGAAGCTAATTTACAGCATAGTTCTGAAATATAATTTCAATATAAACCCTTGCTATTAATCAGAAAGAGAACATAATTGAGGAGTAAATGCAGAAAACCTTACTGAGTCATACCAAACGCTGCTTTTGCTCTTCTATAAGACCAGATCTGCAAGCAGAGAGCTCAGTGAAATAGACTGACAGGGTTGTTCATTGCTTTTAATTATGTATTAATTCCCAGTAGAAGGGAAAAAGCTGATCCTTCTGGATTGAATTAAACCAAACTAGGCTAAATTCCATTAAATGTACAACAGCTTTGCAATGGCAAAGAAATGACCTACTTAATAGATCTTTTCTGTTCCTGGGTTCTGTGCAAGGCTTAATTATGTTTCCCCTTGAAACAAGAGAAATTAAGGATTATGAATGTCATGGGGGTTTGGACTGATCTGAGTTCATGGACTCAAGGGGAATATAACTGGAATATAAGCAAATATAAATAGGCATGGTATGGAAATACATACAACAGGGATATAACTAGAATGGAAGACTGCTGCTTTCCTTCCCCATCCCTTCTCTGTCAGAGTGATTGTGTAAGACGGCTGCATCAGGCTGGTTCAGCAAAGGGCTTCGTGCTGCCCGGCACGTCCCTGCCTTGGAAGGGCAGCACATACCCAGGCAGCTCCGTGCTGGTGTGGATCTCTTTCCCTAGCACTCTCCTAAGACACTTTGCTGCTACAGAAAGCGCAGTTACTGCCTTTCCCAAGAGATTTGTGAGATCCGAGCTGCACAGGGATGGGTAACGTGGAGTTTCAGAAAATTCTTTGTGAGGATTTTGAATGAAGTTAGACTGAAGTATTTCTCTAAAAAAAATTAAATGAGCACAAAAAGCAAATCACACTCTGACCTCCAACAGTCTGACCTCACAATCCAGCTTTTGGCAAGCACCCAGTATGAAATGGTTATGAAAAAAGGCAAAAGGAAAGACAGACACTTTATAATTGTCTTCAGCTTTTGTACCTCAAAACGCAAGAACCCAATAGCAAAAGAGAGGCAGGGCCACAGAGTCAATTTTTGAATGCATTGTTTCCAACCTTTAATCTCCAGTTTGGAAGAAATTTAGCTGTGGTGTCAAAACAAAAGCATTTTTCAGTCCTCTTAATACTTAGAGCTGTAACCCTATTTAGTAACTGGACTCTTGGAGGAGGGGCTCTGCTTCCTTGAGCATACAGTATGTGCACTTCCATCAGAAAATGCATTTGTTTTCTTTCTTCATCAGTGAAAGTAAGGGGCTTCACCAAATAAATGTCTAATCTTTATAGATCCTAGTTCTGAATTGATGGAAATCAGTTTTCAAAGTAATAAATCAGAGCCTTTATGAAATATCACTGCTTTTTTGCGTTATGTACCTCTATAATTAATATGCACAATGCAAAATTATGTGGGATGCTTATGTAGTTAGGAAAATGCTTTCTTGGGCTGTTTTTTTATACGTTAATATTTACAACTAGAGCTGCAAAATAAGATCTAAACCATTTAGTGATGGACTGCCTTTGTAAACAGCATACATTTTAGTTGCCCTGAAACACTGCACAGCTCTTCTCCTCCCAGAATGACCTTGTCCAGCTCCTTAGCTGTAGTTAGAGAAGTTCATTGGAGGAATATGTTCCTTAGAGATTCTCCTTATTTCTGAGGCTTTTCCTCTTGGTTAAAGGTGGCTCAACAAGCTGGGCAGTTACCAAGTAAAGCAGCCCGTTGCACTCACGAGACTGTTTCATTCCTGGTGCCACCTGTTGGGGTCAGGGACCAAGAACAGGTGAGTTTCAAATTCTTATTGTGGCAAATGGCTCTTTAAAGCAATTTGTAAGAGAGAGGGGAAAATTAATCTTAGGGGAAGGAACTATGAACCTTCGATCATTCTTGAGCTAGCACATCCTGCTGGAACATTGCACCCTAACAGATGCTCGTGATATAAGGAAGGAGGTAGGGATGTCATGTCAGATGATTTGACATTGAAATTGGAGAATGTTAGCAAGGGATAAACCAATGTGAGGTTTTTGGGTTGTTAGGGTTGTCTTTTTGGTTTCTGCTTTCTGTTGTTATTGTTGTTGTTTTTAATGAGTAGCTAATTCTCAAGTCCCAAAAGGTTTAGATCTTACTTTGCAGTCCCCAAAAAAAAAAATGTTTGGGTAGAAAACTCTAGAGGAATGTTATAAAATAATGATGAGTCACATGTTTGCTGTGGAAACTGGGATCAGATGAATAAAATAACCATTCTCTGTTTAGGGAGCACTTTGGAAAAGAAAGGCGGCAAGGAGTTTGTGGAAGCTGTCATTGAGCTCCGCAAAAAGAATGGGCCGTTGGACATAGCTGGAGGTGAGGATCTGCGCTTGGGAACATGCAACCAAAACACACAGACACTGGCTTCACTGTCTGCAGCACGCAGACAGCAGCAGTCCTACTAGTGCACTAATACAACACTTAGGATCCTGCTGGCTGCACGCAGCTTTTACACCGTACATGATACTTCTATTCTCCAAAGTTAATACACACACGTTGCATCTTAAGTCACCATTACCAATGCAGCCAGGAAAGTGGTGTGCTACTCCAAGTAAGAGCAGTCTCTTAACAGGTATACACATACAGAGTGAACAGTGATTATTAAGAAAAGCAATTCACGAGACTCTTTAGTTTTCAGAACAGTTGAATCCAACTCTGTTAAACATCTGCTTTGCTGAAATGCTGCCCACTTTCACTGAACTTAAGCACGTGCTTAAAGTTCAGCATCTGCTTGGGCACTTGGTTTAGTCAGTGCCAAAATCATCACTATAAAAGCTTATGACTTTTTGATGCCTAGTTATCAAAATTTATGTAATATCTGAGAAAAATCTACTATATGAGTAATAAAGTGTGGTAATGGCGATATATAATTTTACACCATCTGTGAAATTGCTGATACATGTTGTTCATATAGAAGGCTGATTCTGCCATCTGTGTTTATGCTATAAAAATAAATACAGTGTGCGCAGTTTTGTAAACGAATTCTAACTAAAGCTGAAGGGGAGATGTAAGGCTTCAGCTCTGACAGGAAAAATTACAACTGTTTACTTCTGGTGCTTAATACATTGAGTTGGGGTTATTTTTTTTCCCTTCCTTTTTAAAGTTTTTAATGCATTTTTCTTGGATTTCTTGTGCTGCAGAAGTTTGTAGAATCAGTTAGTTATTTTTATTTCTGTACAGTATTTCTTATCAGCCCAGATCCAGCTGCTTACAAATAGGTTTGGAGTTGGAAAGTTCCCTCCAATGTGGGAGCTACTTGGCAGTCTTACCCCATGGGGAGCTCTGCACTGCACCATGAGAAACTATGTGGCAGGGACTTGTAGGAGGACTAGAGAAGAGCTGATACACCTCAGTTTCTCAGTCATATGGATACCCAGTTTTCAGACTTCTCAATTATATGGATATCCCTTTAATTTACCAATAACCAGGATCCTTAGCTAGAACGTAGCTGTAGTCAGCACAGAATGCGTTCATGCTTGTCTCTTTCTGCAGTGGAAACATAACCTAGTTCCCCTTTCAGAGCATTTGCATTTGTATTAAGGGACAACTGCTCTTGATAATGAACAGTTGTCCTCAACAGCATCCTAATGAGTTAATTAATGACAACCCCTGAAAACAATCCCTGAGAAAGAGTGAAGTTGGTGATGTGTGTGAATACAGTGTTTTATTATTGCAGGATGAAGTTATTATCCACATTTCACGTCTGACTAGAGATACGTCAGCTGCTTTAAATAGATTTTTTTTTTCTTTTTCCTGGGATTTACGATGTATTCTGAATCTGCCAACATTTTAGTTGCACACTATGACAAATTAACATTGCCTAACAGTGAGGCTGCTCAACGTGTTGGGGATCTGCAAACCCATCAGAACAGAAATGCTCGTGCTTCCCTTGTCCTTCAGAAAGCACTCTTCTGATTCACCTCCAGTCAGAATGCCATATGACGAAGTCTATTTTCTTGTTCCTGCAGCAGCTCTAGGGTAGTATCCATATGTGATGATTGTACTCCAAGAGGTTTTTTCTGCTATACTTAAATAACAGAATGCCTCATAAACATTCCAGAATGGAGTGGAGGATTTCTGCCCTCCAAGCACCTTTACAGACCTCTTTATTTTTTATTATTTTTTAAAATTATTGGTATTTTTACTATTGTTTTTGAAGACATAAACTGCCATTTTATCCCTGCACTTTTGTGGCTGGGTATAATTATATCCCAAAGCGTGTTAGGGGCCTGACCCTTTGTGAAGGGTCAGTGTATGTTCTTGTGAGTAGTGAGGGTTCTTTTTACATACAACCTAAACAAATCGTATTTAGCTGAAGGTCTCACAAATCTTTATGTGACTGTACAGCACCCTGATACTTCCTGTAGCTCTGCAATAAACTGAACCAAAGCAAGATCATCCCTTGAACAGGTTTAGCTTCTAAAAGATTGCTGCCTTTTCCCTTCCACGTTGCACAGGTTTGCACAAACCCCAATTTAAATGTTTCCTTTGATGTCAGCCATGAATTCTTGCTCTCTCGAAAATAAGCTCGATTATAGCTATGATTTATAAATTACCACAGCAAAGTGCAGCTGGAAATGGAAAATGCAAAGTCTCTGTAATCATGTTGTTATATTTTAAGGCTGTGTGATTTGTAATCTAAAACATTCACGGGGGCTAAAGGAATGTCTGTCAGTTGTTTGCCATTTTAATCACATTTGCACTCTTATAATCCTAAGGAGAGGAAAGCAATTACGTTTCACTTTCGGTTTTTACTAGCTGTTGTCAGTGCTGGCCATGGATTGCCTGCAAAATTTGTGATCCACTGTAATAGCCCAGGTTGGGGCTCAGACAAATGCGAGGAGCTGCTGGAAAAGACGGTGAAGAACTGCTTGGCTCTGGCTGATGAAAAGAAGCTGAAATCAATTGCGTTTCCTTCAATTGGCAGTGGCAGGTAAGGCTGTTACACAAACCCCGTGCCAAATAGGTCGCATTTTCTAAGTGCCATCTCATATGTTGCAGTCCCTTCTCGTGTACAAACCCATTGCTACAGTGCTGACTTTATTCTTTGTTTAAATCCGTTCCCTAAATGAAATGTTTCTTCTAGGTTGGTTCAAGCTGTCTGTGGAGCCTGCAGTGTGAGCACTAGTTCAGGCAGGTCTCGTAGTAATCCCTGCAGAATCTTAAAGCATGCAAATAGGTTAAATAGCATAAAATAAACTTCTAAAGAGGATACTAAAAGAGGAATATTTTTCTTTTTCAGACAGTTTGTCCATATAAACTGGGATGTAGAGGAGGGCATGAAAGGGTCTGTTTTCCTTAGTTTTAGGGCATAATTAACCTTACTGCAATGTATGTCTTAGGATAGCCAGAAGATGTGACAGTGTTCATTTATGCAGCAAACCTGAAATGCCTTTATTCTCAGGATGTTGTATTTGAAAGCCAAAGTCTAAAGTTAAGGTCCTCTGGCTTTGTACGAGATGCTCAGTGCCTGCAGATCTGAGTATGGGCTATGCTGTTAATCTGAGGCTCTTGGGTTTGGGAGGGAAAACTTGGACCTTAATGATGGCTCAGTATGAGGACAACTCTAGGCTGAACAATATGGCTGTGTATTTAACCCTGAACAACTGCCCCCTTTGAATTTGCCATGAAAGAAGTTGGCTGAGGTACAGGAAGAATATTCTTCCCATTGTTCAGTGTTGCAGCACTGGATTAATTCCTGCCTGTTCTGTGGATTAGAACAGAAAGCACTATTTGAGCTTTTGGGTGAATGGCAATAAAGAAGTTTCATATAATAAATAAGGATAATAAATGTAAGCAACTTGTGTGAGTCAAAGCTCCAAATAAGGTTAATTTGCATGAGAGTCTTTTTACGAGGATAACAGGAGCAAACTTTGTGCAACAGCAGAGGAGTATAGCAGAGGGTTTGTACTAACCTGTTGAATTAGCTGTGAGGTTCGTGGGCTAGTCAGTACAAAGAGAAGCTTCGAATTACTTTTGGGAGAAACTCTGTGCCTCCACAGCCTGTACAGCAACTATGGAATTGGTTATCTAAAAGCAAGACTATGTAAAGTATCTTCCCTGTCTTTCCTGGAGAGCTCCCAGGGAAGAATCATTCCCAACCCTCATTGTGAAGTAGTTGATTGGTATTGGAAGATGATGAAACCCTGAACAATCATTAGATTCACATTCTGTTATGAAACCTGATTACTGACAGGCAAGATCTAAGGCGAAGTCCTCCACTTGGCGTGTGCACATCGTTCTCGCTCAAGCCAGTTGGAGTGGTGCTTTTAAATGATGGAGAGGAATCAAAAGGCCTTGAGAAATAGATGAGGTTGTGTATTTTCTTTTTCCTCTTAATTAGAGATACTTAAGCGTAAATTATATTTGGAGAGAACATAATATATTCTGACAGTGCTCTTGACTTGTCTTTATGAAGTCAGACGCATTAAAAGAAAAATAAAAGTCAAGCTTTTAAAGACAGCAAATGCCAGAGACACCACATGCATGCAGCTGCTCTAGTACAGACATCTGTCAAGCAGACATCACCCAATAAACCCACATAAACAGTTTCATTCTCTTTTATAGTTGAGGAATGGGATTACATGAGGGCAGTTCAAATAAATCATGGGGGGAAATAAAATCACATAGTTGTAGCGTTCAGTGGGCCAGATGCTCAGCTACGGCCAACTTGTGGGAAGCACAAGTTGGGTGCGGTGCAGAGGTAGCCTGGAGTTCAGTCTGCAGGGCCAGCAGGAGAAAAGGGAGAGTTAGGGATTGAAAGTAAACCCATCATTGGAGTGGAGTTCCGTCCTGAGGCTCTGACTTTGATCTGAATTGACACCAGCTTGGTAAAGCCTCACATTGCCTTTGCACAGGAATTTAACTCGGACTACTAGATCAGTGCAAGAGGCTTCTGTTCCTTGCAGCCCATACATGGCCACATCGTCAGTACCTTCCTCTCATTTCTCTACTCTCTCCTTTCCTGTGGGAGTTTGGTGCTAAGCAATTACATTCTTGGCTTCCCCATGTGCATGCCTCCTTCTGACCAGGCTGCTGCTCTTTGACTCCCCCTGTGGTGACCCCACTGTTGAAATGGCAGTTGTATGACTTGTGTCCTCTATAAGCGATTCAATAGCAGTGCATACCCCAGTTTCAGTACTGGCCTGCATGACAATTCCTGCTCAGGAGAAAAATTCCTTAAAGATAAGTTCAGTATTTGCCAGGATGCAGCATCATAAGTAACTAGCAAGTGCTCAGCTGTGGAGGCATGCTAAGTCTGTGTCTTGTTGTCTAAGTAAGCTGACAGTGGGAAGCAGCTCCTATGTCAAAACCATGCTCTCAGTTGATTAACTTGTCACCCAGCTGATTCTCCCTGACCAGCTTATTTGGCTTTGGAAGAGTACAAGGGTTTCTCACAATGCCTTTTGCCTTTTTTAACCCCTTCCTCAGTAAAAGAAAAGATAAATTGTCATTTTCAGAAAAGAAAGAAATAGCATGAGCTATTTCATGACATCATTTTTGAAATACAACGAGCATTATCTTCAGGCAGCAGGTATAATATCACATTACAGGCAGCACTACTACAGCATTGCTCTTGGACTATATTTTATGGCAAGGTAATGTGCAGTAAGTGGGCCATGACACAGCCGGTTGCCTTTCTCATTTTGTGTCTTGCAGCATGTAATGAGAAGGAGAGTACAACAGCATTTATGATCAGTGTGGTGCTTCAGTGAGCAAACGCTAAGGGATGTGGTGCCTGTTAGTGCCGGGGTGGATTTAGCCCAGCTTCTTGGAATTGCTGAGGAAACTCTGAGAAACTCAGCCACTTGTGTAATCTGTGAATCAGTATTAATACTACATGCTTTATAATGAGGAACATTGACCACTGTGGATCTGTAAGTGCATGAGGAGCCAGGTGATGTTCAATGGGCTCATTCCAGTTCTGGGTGGGTTGCACTTGTAACAGTGATTGTGTCCCATCTCCTTTGGGCTGGCTGCTGCAGCATGCTTCACTGTGATTTGGGGAGCGCTTGGACTTGGGCTGCAATGAAGCAGCAGTACTTCATGGGTAATGCAGCAGCAGAGCTTTGGCCTCATTCAGTGTAGTTACCAGGAGTTTGCCATGACCTATAAAACTTAGAGTTGAAGTCATGGCTTTGTTCAGAGCGTTCTACTTGTGCTTGACCTGTTCTAAGATTAGATAAGACTTTTGGACAAGGGTTGCTAGATCAAAATGTGAAAAAGCTTGTGAGAAGCAGTCCCAAATTGGGCAGTGAGCTTTGAAATTCAGTCATGCACAGTTTTGTCCTCTAGGAAAGCAGTGAGGGTTATTCCGTGTGTTTGTGGCTTCTCCAGGAGGAGGCAGAAGCTGGAGGAGTAGAAAGGCCTCTGGTTTTCAGATCTCTGCAGCTAATATGAAGCAGATGGCTTTCCAGATCTTTTCCTTAGGACTGCACTTACATTGAATCAGCTTGTAATTAAAAAGGATGTAAGGAGTGTTGGAAGTGATGCTGAGGTTGATTTATAGAAAAGCTACCCAGTCCCTAAGGTCAGACCTGAGACAGCTATTTCTGCTTCCCAAGCCCAGTAAAGTTAGACTGAGCCATCCGAACAAGGCTTGGTGGGACCCAGGAGGCTCTCTGCATCACTCAGGCTGCTTTACTTGTGCTACCATGTTTGAAGTGATCAGGGTGCTGCCAGAGTTGTTTCTTGCTACCAAACTCCTGGAACTCCCTTCTTTTTTCCTTTCTAGTCTGCAGCAAGGCTATAGGAGTAACTTAAAATGCTGTGCTCTATTATTAACCATTAGTAGTGGTAAAAGCATTTTGTACTCTATATTTTCATGCTTAATTTTCTTTGTCAAGTTCTCCCTTTTTATTCTTCTTTAAGGGTTGGTTTGCTTTCAGGGCAGGCTTGACTCTGCAACCCTGATATATATATGCTGCTTTCTGACTCCTTCAGGCTGTTGGTTTACCTGTCTGTTAAAGGAGAATAATTGACCCATCAGGTATTGTAAGGTTCAACCCATTAAAGTGTATCAATTCTGTATCCATATTTTAGGAATTTTGAACATTTTAAGTTTAAACAAACAAGTTTGCAGCTTCTCATTTAGGCTGTAACCACTGAGCCTTGCAGCGGCCTTTACCAAGCAGCGGCAGAGAGAAGCTGGTACATTCCCTGCAAGGTTGCGCACCATTCAAAGCTGAGGTGGAAGGTCTTGATTTTCCTTTCTTCTTTTTGTCTTGCCTAGAAATGGTTTCCCAAAGCAAACTGCTGCTCAGCTGATCCTGAAAGCCATCTCCAGCTACTTCGTGTCAACAATGTCCTCTTCAATCAAGACGGTGTACTTCGTGCTCTTCGACAGCGAGAGTATAGGGATCTACGTGCAGGAAATGGCCAAACTAGATGCCAACTAAGCCTGGAAAGCTGCAGTACCAGCCCCACCTCCTTCTGCTACCCCTCATCCTCCCCAAATCCTTAACTCATTGTGGAGCAGAGCACCCCTTACTTTGAGTTTTGTTCATCTAGGGGAATAAAGGTGGATTTCTGTTGGTTTTTATTTTGTTTGGGGTTTTTTGTTTGTTTGTTTTTACTTTCTAAACTGTTTTCTGTTGGCACTGATAGTTGGCATTAATGCTGTTAATGCACTGTATACCAGGCATCGTCTGACCTTAGTGTAATCTAGGAGATTTTATAGTTTTATTTTAATGAAGTCTGGATTGAGGCAGAAAGCTGGTAGGAGTACGTAGTCTTTTACTTGTGACAGAAACAGGCCAACCCTATTTTGTAACTGTGTTGTGGTGCTTTATCAATACATTGAGTGGCGTTTCCTTTCATTTTTTAAAAGAACAGATGCTATAAACCTAATTTGTGTTTGTTTATTGTCTTACTGAGAAACCTGGAAGAGAAAAAAACCCAGATACAGAAACCCTGTTGTCCTTAATTATATTTACAATTTTGAGATTGTGTGAATTGATTTAGTAAAATGTTTGAACTGGTGCTGGTGGTGTACTTGGATTAATTTTGACCTTAAGCCTGTGTTTTCTAAGTGGATAGTTAGTTGTGAGAAGGACAGAACTGGTAGCCCGGAATTGTGTGCAGTGATGCTGAACCTCTTACCTGGGCTGTCTGTGAATGCTCAGAGGTGCTCTGGCCAGGGCTTTCTCCTCCTTTTTTTTTTGGATCCTTCTGTTCAGCATCTGACTTCAGGGGTGGTTTAATTTAGGAGATTGAAGCCTTTTAGCCCAAGCAAGGCCTAGGAATTTTTAACTAGTTCCAGCCATTTAATATATGGGCCTGTTTGAAGCCATTCTGCATTTTTTTCCAAGCATTTATGAGCCCAGTTTGTATTGGTTGCTGTATCATTCACACAGCTGAAATCCATACCAATATAAACCCTTACAGAAGCCACTTAGTTCTGTGAGCAAGAAGAGGTTGCACTTCCAAAAGCCATTGCCTGGGAATGCTCACTGAGGAGGAAACTCTTCCTTTGAAGTCTTTAGCCTGCTTTTGAGGTAGGAGGCACACATTTTCCATCTCTGTGGAAAACATCATTGATAAAAGAGATTTCACAGCCACTCAGGAATGAATGGACCAAAGCTAAGTGACTATTCAGTCAGCTCAGGAATACCAGATACTAAAGATGTGTAGTTTAAGGACTTCAGTTTAATTTTGATGTGTGTTGCTGCGGTGCCTTGGGTTCTTCGGAACGAATACTGCACTTCCCCCAGGTCGCACTAGGTGTCACTAAAAGGACTGGAAAATAAAGCGCAGCTGAGCAGTACCTCAGGAAGCGCTTGATGCGAGGGGGGCACCCGCGTTGCCAGCACAGAAGGAACATGCATATCAGAATGTGCGTACATGTTACAGCTCTTAGTCTCTTTGAGCTGTAGAGTTTACTATATAGCTAGTATATAACCCTGTGCAGCCAAAAATCAGCTAGCAAGGATTCTTTACAACATCTTCAACAAGGAAAATGCTTCATTGACATCCCATGGTGGGCCAGGCCACAGCCCAACCGCTTCTGGGAAGTCTCTCTTCCCATCCTAACTGGTTACTGTGGCCCATGTATTGCTCCTGTGTACAGTCACTGTACAACAGAGGATGAGCTGGTCTGGCTCAGCCTCTCCATCAGTATTCACCTACCTTCCCCACAGCCTGAAGAAGCCTCTTGTGTTCCAGGATCCAGCTGGCTCTTTCAAGAAAGGCAGAGATCCCAGAATACACTCAAACTCAGCCACACGGAACAACCTAAGTAGGTTATGGCATATATTCAAGAACCTGAAAAGTGTTATACCATGTTACATGCATAACAAGGAAAACAAGAGAAGGAATTCCTCCTAACATGCACTGCAACATTGTTTTGGGAATATCTCTTGCATTTTGCTTGTCACAGGTAAATGTGCAAGGTCCAGTCGCAAAAAAAAGGAACTAATTGCACTTTGGGATTGCCACATCCAGCAAAACCCCAGTTACAGCTGGGGTTACAACCCTGTTACAGCTCACTTTCTTAGTGGTAAGTCCATGATGTATCTTACCTGAAAACAGTAGTTAAAAAAATGTACATTCTTTAAGTGTTGCAATACTTTAAAAGATGAAAAGCATTTTGCAGCCAACAGCATTTTCAACTCGCAATTTCAAATCCTGCTCTCAGCACTTCCCTGCTTCCAGTCAACTGCCTGTTTCCACAGTACAAAAATTCATTGTAATGCTGTCCTTAGGGTGTACCAAATTGGGTAACTTTAGAAGCTCCCTCTGATTTTACAGCCCATCATCCTCCTGAAGCTTCACTCGCCCCGAGCTGTCAGCCTGTGTGATATGTGTAATTACCCTGCCCTGTTCATGGCCCCATTGCCAGGCTGGGTGTAGCTGCAATTAGCTCCCAGCAGAAGCCTGGCTGTGCCCTAGTGAGAAAGCAAGCAAAAACCCAAGTTTGGGGGTCATTTCCCCCCCCAAAGAAGAGAGCTAATAACCATGCTGTAGCTCTCCAAATGCTTGTTCCCCTGAAGTCCGTCCTTTAATCCTGAAAATGGGAGCAATGAACAACATTTGTGTAACCTTTACTTGCCTGAAACAATTTCGGAAGGGCAGATTATTTGCTAGCAATAATGCAGATGAGGCTCCCGGCTGGTTAGTGTGCTGATGGACAGGTTGGACTTTCAGCCTCATGTTACATCCCACTGCAACCAGCCCTCTACACTTCATAATTCATTTAAGAGCCAGTGGCAAACTCCACTGCATTTCCTTCAGCTCCTTGCTGGGTGTCAACCTTTTGGATGTTCAGTTTGGCTCTTAATCATCCTAGAAGTTTAAAGCTGATAACATGTACCATTGAAGACTCCAATGTGAAGAGTGCAGGGCACTGCTGCTGATTGCTGCCTGCTCATCTGAAAGCAAGGGGAAACGGGGACCCCAGGCCGCAAGCAGGGATGGAACTGGGAAAAGTCTTAACCACACTTACATAGCTGCTGTGGGGGTTGGTCCTTGTTTAGCCGCCTACTTATGCTGATGTGCCAAGCTTTGCCATGGGCTGATGTAACCCTGCATTTACCAAAATGCTATGTCTGAACATCTGGTGACAGTGATGGGGTTCACATTGCTCTATTCTGCTGGTTCTTTCCAGGTGATTTGAATTTTCATGTGCTACATGCACACTTTCAATGAAATACCTGCAGCTTTAAGCAGCACTTATAGCCTCAAATAGCATTTATAACCTCAAACACACAGGACATTGCTTTCCAAAGCCCACATTCAGTTGCCTCTGCACTGAATTTTCCCAGGTATTGATCACTTCCCACAGACTAATTAGTGCTCTGATGATCTACTGCATGATCTCCCTGCTGTAGACTGCAAGGCTATCACACAGGCTCCCTCAACTACCACACTGCAGAAATACATCACGCAGCACAGTGGTGATGGGACAGCATCACAACATCTGTTCTCCAGAGATTCATCACGAATAAATGCTTCCATGTACAAGATTTCATTATAATTAAAGTGTCATTCAAGGGCTTATTAGGAGCAGCATCAACATAATAAGCATAATATGAATATGGGTATTAAGAGCTAGGTAAGAGAGCTTGTAACCCTTCAGCCTCCAAATGTACTAACAAGAGTACAAAACCACAGCTGTTTTAGTGACAAGTGTGAGAAAGAGAATCAGATTCATTAGGTATAAGCAAAACACTCCTAGAAATGCCTTTTGCAGTAAAAAAGGGGAATTGGGAACCTTTGTATCTGTAAGTGCTCCAAGAATCAGAGTACGTGCATCAAATAACCCGACAGATTAAGAAATCAGAGTATCCCGAAAGGGAAAAACATCAGTAGCTTACCAGCCTGAAACAGCACTAAACCAAACAGAAGTCTGCACAACAACAAGGCTCTGATTTCCCAACAGTCATTAACACCATGTTCTTGTGAGCTCCCTTCCCCTTGATCCTAGCTAAAACCAGGTTTTCTAGCCTGAAAAACTTCCCATTGACAGGAGCTGCAGGTGCCCGGGTACTTGAGGATCAGGTCTGTCACTGGTGGTAGCCAGTCACATACGTTGCTCTGTGATGGTTTTACAGACGACATTAATGCCAAAAGTTGTAATAGCAGCTCAGAGGGAGCAGCATAATTGATAGGTCTGAAGAGCACAGGTAAGCAGAGGATTGTTTCCCTATCCCTGACAGGAAACCCAAGGGGAGCCGGGCTATTGCACACTGGCTAAAGCGCTTGAAAATTGCCACCGATTCCTTCTCATGTCAAGTTCTTCAGAGATTTAGTTCATTCCTCCATAGAATCCTACTTAATGCCTCCACAACTCATGTTTAACCATTATCACTAGCAACCTGCTCATAAATGCTTCTTCCCTGTCAGACCCTCTAACAGGAATCAAGGGGACAGGATGCCGCTGGTTCTGAATGTGGAGAAAGGAGCAACAACATTTCCCAGCGTAGCCTATGAAATCCCAACTCTTCCACACTCTTCCACCAGCCTGGTTAACAGCAGAAATGTGATATTCTTGTACCTTGAAATGACGAGAGCCTTCTTGGGCTTAGGAGAATAAATTAAAGTTGAGCCAAAGTATGCCTCAGCTGCAGCGATGGGCAGATTGATTTGCTTCCCATCTGGGAGATTAAATTCCACTGCCAAAAAAATGGCACCAGCATAATTAACTGTCAGTCAAGTTGCAAAGAGACAGACTATGTGGGATAATTGAAAGCCCTGCAGCTTCTCATTACATACTACAGTAGCCCTATTTGCAAGTTTCCACCTTGAGGAGGTTCTCCGAACATGGTCAGGATCGAACGAATTCCTCCTGGTGCATTCCTCTGAAGTGAAGCGGGAGTCTTGAGCAGGGATGGATTAATTCTAAGTAACTTTCACTTAACCTAAGTTGCTTATAATATATTTGTCAACAGCCCCTGACAGCTCCACTAGGCTTTAATTGCCAGCAAATCCAAACAGCTGGAAGGAAATGGTAGGTCTTCAACTCCGGTTATACCCAGGAGACACCTTTACAGACACAAAATCACCTCCCTCTTCTTCTTTCTTCTCTCTCCAGGCACTGTCCCTCCCTTGTGAGCTCTCTTATTCAGCAAATTGCAAATCATAATGAAGCTATCAGTGTGCCATATTAAATGTGTCTGTTTCATGAAATAAACTACTCTGTTTCCTTCCCCATTTCACAGGCCTGAGCCAGCTTCAGCAATTGCCAAGCATACAGCAAAGGTTAGGAGAAACAAGTAGCTTTGATGGTTGGCCTAAGCCTTGCAATGAGACAAAAGGCAAAATGCATTACAGCTTTCATCCTGAGACCATAGAGAATATCACAGACTGGTTTGGGTTGAAGGGACCTTAAAGCTCATCCAGTTCCAACCTCTGTCACGGGCAGGGACACCTTCCACTGGAGCAGTTGCCCCAAGCCCCTGTGTCCAACCTGGCCTTGAACACTGCCAGGGATGGGGCAGCCACAGCTTCTCTGGGCACCCTGCGCCAGCCCCTCAGCACCCTCACAGGGAGGATTCTCTTCCCAATAAACAGTAAACCCAGATTTCTCTCCCAAGTAACTTTCTTGCCAACAAACTGAGCAGAATCAGGTCCATCCACTCATCAGTTCCTCAGTGTTCTAACAGGAATTAATTACTGACAGCCTCAGCCATCCTCTGTCCGCAGGGGATGACGCAGCTGGACCACTCACCCTCCAGCTGTGTTATCTGACCACATCTGCACAGGTATGCTTTGTCCTGGTGACCTGAAGTGAGAGGCGATGGGGATGACTTTGTGCACTTGGCCTGTACCGGCGGCTTCAACGCTCTGCAAAGCAGGAAAGTTGCTG
Organism: Psilopsiagon aurifrons; assembly: GCA_025447955.1. Taxonomy (NCBI): domain Eukaryota; kingdom Metazoa; phylum Chordata; class Aves; order Psittaciformes; family Psittacidae; genus Psilopsiagon; species Psilopsiagon aurifrons. The sequence goes on from JAOEHY010011597.1 coordinate 42,040, forward strand.
CTTCCCACAGAAGAGGGAGCCAGTGTCACACCTCCCGCATGGCTCCGAAACCCCCGAGCCAATGAAGCCCAGTCTGACACACTAATAACTCTTCTTAAACCGGAGCTTTCATTATAAAGTGTAATTTATATTCACCTTTAAGAGCATCACAACCCTGAGCCCTCTTACATGCACAGATTTGCCTCCTGCCTCCCTGCACCACTTCCTCAAAGCTGGGAGTGTTTGCAGACAGAACAGGGCTCACTGGTGTGAACTGGAAGCCAAACTGGGAACAGAACAAGTGGTCCATAAGATGACTAAAGCCGGAGTAACCAGCTCGGTGCTGTGATGCAGTAGGGGACAGGCTTGGCACAAACGAGGCGGCAGCAGATGAGGTGAAACTCTTGCTGGTTATTCAGGCTCCATCAGAAATACAAACAGGCCAATCCAGTCGATCTCAGTCAGGATTTAGTGCACAACCAGGTCTCACACTGGCTTATCCTCATGTATGTCAGGAATGGGAAAATTGCCCCTCTTGTCCGTGCACAATGCCCCTTTCTGATTTATTAGACAGTCCCCCTTTTTTGCCTCAATCACTCACTTCAAAAGGGGATGGAAATGGGACATTCCTCACCCTAATACTAAATGCATGTAGTCAATAAAAGAGAAAAAACACTGAAAAATATTTAAAGGGAGGGTGCTTAAGTTATTGCAGCCCTTGGGAGCATTAATGTATGTGCCAACAAGTTACTGTATGTGGCTTTAACATGCTTATTTATTCTGCCCTGCAATAAAACCCTGTCTTAAATAGTGCCAAGACCTGTTTGCCATGGCAACCCCTCATCCCACATGTGTTCCAATAGTACTTAGAAGCACCTTCTTAAAGGGAAATACACAGCAGGATGCATGGCTCCTGACCTGCATGGCATTTCACAAAGTTTTAAGCACCCAAGTAAATATTACCTTGGACTGAAACATTGATCCCGGGTATTTTGTCTCTTCTTGAGCAGCTCTTTAAGCAATGAAGCAAGGTTTGTTCCTTGCTTTCTGCTCTCCAAGTGGGGCTCTAATGACTTGGACAGAGCACAGAGCCTGGTTTTTACCTGGCAGGTCTCAGGTGGGACCTGTTGGCTGGGAAGCATGGTAGGAATCACCTGGTCTCCCATGGTTTCAAGTGCACTGCAGCTGTTTCTGGTGTCATTTGTCATCCTTTGTACTGACACAGGAAAAGAGATGCTTTCCCTTCTCCCCTTTGCACCATCTGGCCACTGGCCTTTAAATCCAAGTGGGTAAGTGTCCATAATAAAGCCACATGTTACTCTTAACATTATGCTTACACATAATGTAACTTAACATTATACTCAATATGTTCTTCAAGAGCCCAGCTTAGGAAAGGATTTCATTCTGCCTTCTTTTTCTACTGCTTAATTCAGTGCTGGGCCTTAACAAACATGGGGAGATACATCCATGGATCCCAGCAGCAGCCTGTATGAAATGGAATAGGCTTGGGTCAGCCTGCTAAACCAACTGCAGGGCTCTGCAGTGCAGGAATCCCTGGAGGAAGCCAGGTTCTTTGGAATGGCCCCTCTTCTCTCTGACCACATCTCAGCTGGATACAGCACTAAACGGAGGACCAGTTCCTCAGGCTCTCCAGGTACAAATTCCCAGCAGCTCAACAAGCAGAGCCGGATCAATGGTGGCCATTTCTTTGAGTTATCCTTGGCCCTTTGTTCTGCCAATGCATCTGGTGCAGCACCAGTGGAAGGAGCAGCCAGGCAGGTTCTGCCCAGGGACTGGGGCTGCCTCCAGGAAGCTTTAACCACCACGAATTACCCATCCACCCTTCCCTCCTGCAGCCTTCTCCCTTCTTTCCCTTTGTAGGGTTCACATTCCCTTCCCTTCCCCTTGCGAAGAACACTGTATTTCCCAAACCTTTCATAAGGATGCTGCACCTTTACTCACTGGGTTTGGAGAGAGCAGGGCTGGGTCAGCACAGCCTGAAAAGCCTTCTTAGTCCCCAAGGAGCATTCCCAGGAGAACCCCACCACCACTGGAAGCACTGCATAGGTGTGAGTCCATGCTTGGAACATCGCTGAGGGCATGGCCATGGACTCTACTAAGATTGCTCAGGCAAAAGCAGAGGTATTTTAGTCCTCTGGTATCATATAGAACCATAGAATCATTTAGGTTGGAAATAACCTCTAAGATCAAGTCCAGCCATTAACCCAACACTGCCAAATCCACCACTAAATATCAGTAATCTCTCCACAAGAAAGTTCAGTTTGATCCTTACCAAAAGCAATCTCTGAACATCATCAACCTCCTCTGGTCCATGCAGTTTGCCTAGAGCTGACATACCCCCCCCACCCCAACATCACCCACCTAAATCCCTGCCCCAGGCCCTGCCATAGGCAGCACTGGGAAGAGGGATGCTCCCAACAAGGCACAGGGAACATGACAAGAAGTGATTGCAGACACGTTCCTTCTTGTACCCAGGCCAAAGACCTCTCCAGCACCTGAGAAAGCATCCCCAAAAAGCACCAAAACAGTTGTTTCAAAAGTAAATAGATGCATATAAAGGAAGAAAATAAAACAGTGTATACTTAATGCTCCATTATTAACGGTGCTCAGAAAGGGATTTTCTGCTTTGCTGGAGCATGTAACAGGCTTAAATAAGAATCCCTATCAGAATATAGCTTCATAATTATGCAGATAACATTTGACAGCAGAAGTGCTCACAAACTGCATTGGTTACTCAAGTCCATGAGATATCTCTCAGCTGCACTTCAATAAAGACCACAAGTGTGTCACCTTGACAAGCTACTAACTCTTTAAGACTCCAGGCATTTAATGGTGTTGTCCTGTTGTTTTTTGGGAGGCTTTCAGCTACTGGCAGCATTCCTGAAGCAGTTGTGCCAGGGATGGATGCTGATTTCCTAATAGCCCTTTGCTATTAGTTAATCACTTCAGCACTAGCTCAGGTGCTTACTATTGATGCTCAGTGAAGCCTGCAGAAAGCACTATCCTGGGGGCTGTGTTCAAACACTTCAGTCTTGTTCTTTATCTCCCCCAAAATCAATACCACCCCTAGAAAGACATGGAGAGGAGTTATCCTGCTTGTTCTCCTCCGTTTCCCAGTGCTGATCATGTTTGCAATCTCAGCACAGAATACAAACACAGCACTCACACACCTGCATTAAGTGACAGGACAGCAAGATTCCCAAGCGCGCAGAGCTAAAGCTCAGTGGCTCTGTACAGTAAGTGATTCCTCCTGGGAAGCTGTGACCTGCTTCTGTGCTATCGCAGCAAATGTGCGTTTTACAGCTCTGGAGGTGGGATCGATCCCTTCCCCAGGAAGTGCTGTAAACAGATCCATTCCTCACTGGAGAGCTGACTGCGGATAACTCTGTGTGAGTTCAAGTTAGTACTGAAATGGCCTATTAGGAGGGCTTCTGTCGTGTCTTACAGCTTCCTAAATCCCAACTGGAAACCATCTTCATTTTCTACCAGTGTCATCAGTTTAGAAGAGCATATAAAGTGAAGTTTATTAGGCTGCAATTTTGCAGTGCATTTGCAAGACGCAGAAAATATGTTAATGTGTTACACACACTGATCTACTTGTGCATGTGTTTACAATTAGATCTGTACATTGCTGTGTCCAAAGAGCTGTTAGAAACATTTCCAAGCTAGTGTGTGTATGTTTAGTTTTACTCAAGTTCCCATAAATGCATCAGAAATCTTTGCTGCCTAGAGACTTCTGCAAACAGAGTTTTAACTGGACTCAAGTGTCACAAGTGATAGCTATTACTGCATCCTCCTCACCTATTCCATCATAACTTGGAGGCATCATGGTATTCTGTGTCATTACATAGCGCTGGAGGCATGAAAACTCACCAGGCAGATTAGCATCCTAGAGTTTCTCACACTACAGCACCTAATCCATTGGGAAGGGCTGTTAGGCCTCGCCTGATCATTCATTTGTCTCATTGAAACCCTATGACTCCATTTTAAGAGCTTTTTTATAGACTCGTATAAAGGAGAAAGTGAACTTTTTAACATGTTTGCACTCCACTAAGTCAATATACATAAAAAGAGCTACAACTGGGGTTCCTACATGGATATATGCCCCAGAAGTGCTAAGCCAGTAAAGAGATACAGCTACTAGTCAGGGAAGAGATTAACTTCTTGATTTCCTTTTATTCCCTGGGCTAACTTCTTCCTGGAGAAGCGAGAAGCATCCAGGAATGCGGCAATAGGATGAGTCACATCCCAGAAAGGCATTTTACCCACTCAATCCATATGTGAATGCTCTTTCCCTTAAATTATTCTCTCTGAATAGTCCATATTACTCTGGTTATTTTGCTGTTGCTTATCTCTCCAAATCCAACTGCATCTGTGAGGATTCCCACCACAGTCATTACCATCTCTGTATACACAACTTAAACAAGAAACCTCCATCCCAACACATTAATATGTTGGAGCACTTTGCCTTGGTACTGGCAGGTTGGTCACAGAGCAGATAAGGATTAAGGGCACATTGGTCCTACATGAAGGCTTGATGGACTTGGTCATCCTGCTGCCTACATACCTAATGATGGTTTGTGAAGCACAGTGGAGTGTTTGACCGTCACATTTTCTGTGTGCATTACAGAGCATCCTCCTCTCCCCAGCAACCTGGTACCTGTCCAGATCCTTCCCACATCAGTACAAGGAGTCACGCAAGAGACTGAAATCAAGCCCTATTGGTGATGTTGGAGGCATTTCCCCCCCCCCTTCTCTCTAATGCCTATGAGATGGTGAAAGACACTTGAATGAAACAAGACAAAGAGCTTCAACTGCAAGTGCAGCAAACAAAAGGGACATGTTTATACCTAGAAGCCATGAGTCTAGCTACAAGCAGACAAAAAAAACTTGCTTTTGGGACAAAGCACGTCCAAAATAGCTTCTAAATCTGAACCTTTGAATGCATTTGTCTGCTTACAATGAAAGTATAAGATGGCCAAGCTTTATTGAAAGCTTATGTTGAAGCAAGAGATTTGCCAAGAGAATCTCTGAGATGAAAACTGTTATTAATTACCATTTAAATATCTACAGCTTCAGTCTTTCTGAAACTGCCTGAAGTTGTACAGCCAGGATCTCCCAGCCAGATGGCCACAGAGCTAGCATCAGTCAGCTTTTCCCAGAGATGATCATTAGCTCCTTCAGAGCCTGTAACTTCCGAAGTGTCCACATCACTGAAAACGTCTTGATGTAAAGTTAATGCCATTAGTATACTAATACACTGTCCCACTGCTTGCTCCCTTTGCAGGAACCCAATGGCATTTGGGAAGTAATGGAACATGGAAGAACTCATGGGACAGACGGAGGCCACATAAATCCATGCAGTTCACTGCCTTTAGGTCTGAAGAACATTTTGCTTCCTAGAGCTGATCTACACAGCTGGGAAGTGGGAACTGGGTGGAGGTGACAGCACAGTCAAGCAGTGGATTTGTCAAGTAGCATAATTTGGGCAGAAAAGGGGAAATCTCAGGATTTTAAGTCATCCTCCACAACAGTTAATCCCACATCAGTACAGGTAGTTCCTGGTGGCTGCCATCCACTGACACCACAGGGCCAGGCTTTACAGGGTATTCAGCAGGCAGGAGAGAAGGGATCAATGAGGATCTGGCACAAGGAGGAAACCTCCTTGTTTCCAGCTTCCTCAAAGCAGTGACCTCATGCACAAGCCAGTGGGAATCAGCCAAAAACCTTCAGACACTCCATGGTAAGGACCTCTCTGGTTCTGCTTTTTTAGGCCCAGGCACTTTCCCACCCCAGCTATGTTTTATTAAAACTCTACAATAAAACCCAGTCCTTGAGTTCGTACATCCCACATCCCACAGACCCAGAGCATAGGAGCCCGTGTTCTGTCTTCAGAAGATCTGAGACATTGAGCTGTGTCCTCTGCACAGCTTCTTCCAGCTCTCATTCACGCCTCATCATCCTCCCTCAGCTGTTGATAGCCCTGTGGAAACAAGCCTGAAGTGAAGCAGGGACATCCCATGGCACACTCCTCCAAGCTTCCCTGCTCTCACCTTCAGCATTTCTATAGTGTCCCTTTTAATGGTGGCACATTTGGGATGAGATGCGATCTCCACGTTAGATCAAGAGCATCGTTTGGCCTTGACGAGGAGCTGACTTTTGCCAGGTCTGGTTGGAACAGTTCTAGACAAGGTAATTTTGAACTGCAGAACTGGGAAGAGAAACAGCAAAGTAGAAACAGTGAGAGGAACATGAAAGAATGGATGAGCAACAAGGAAGTGAAGACAAAGGAAAGTGTGAAAGAATTAAGTAAAACCATGGGTAGGTATACACAGATTGAGAAAGCCCAGTTATACTCAGGATAAAGAGAAACCCTCACATCAGCTCCCACAATCAAAGGAGAGGTTGTGAACTGTCTTAAATGATGTTTCAGCTAAAACCTTCCCAAGTTGTTCTGTTTCCTTGAAGAGCACACACTTAAGCCTGAGCCTCCTAAAGGCTGGTGAAAGCCAAAGAAACCCCAGGCATCACCCAGCATCATCTGTTCCTAGAAGCACTGTTCTAGGCTGTTATTTGCCTGACCAAGAAGTTGAGCACATTTAAACCAGAGGGAACCACAGCAAGAGAAAATGCTTATTAAAAAACAGCCTCAAATTATAGGGATAATTTGATACTGTGTTTTTAGAGCTATACAGCGATAATTCAACCCTCTCAATAGAGCCAGGTTATGCTATTTGGCAAAACACCCGGGACAAAGGCAATGTTTCCATAGAGGAGATTTTCTGATCTTGTTCTTCCCAGACTCTAACAGCACACCATATGCTTTCTTTGGATCATCCTCCACCTTACAGCAGAAGACAAAGCAAGAATTGCCACATCCAATGCACACACCTGCAAGAAAATAAGGAAATCTATTGCAAGGAGGGGTGGGTTTTGCTCTCCAAGCAATACCTTATGCCTACCCATTTACTGCATGGAGAAGGCTGCTGCCATGGACTTACCCAAAAGGCTTTGCATTCAAAATAAGGGTGCAAAACACACCACTCATTATGATCTTCCTGGAAATGAGGGCAGAAATCTATGCTTCCCACTTCTTTCTGAGGCTGCTAGGAGAAATAACCTAGCAATACCTGGTTTATTGCCAGTGAGAGTCTAAGGGAGGAGGTGTATCAGGACAAACAGACCTTCAGCTTCTGGATAAACATATACACAGCAAGAGGAAACACATTCATTGGAAAGCCTACGGGTTGAGGGAACTCAACTGCACTGTCCTGCTGCAGAGATTTTATGAATTTAATACATTAATAACTATATTAAGAACATAGCTGCTGATTAATATAAACCAGAGAAAAAGGCACTTGCACAGTTTGATAAACTGGGCCCTTAATTTCATGACAGTAACAATTCCATTTCATAAAATAGGGATATAAACACAACTCTTGCCTCACAGGAAAAATAAACCAACCCAACCACACGCCTCATTCCCCTCTGCCTGGAGGGCAGACCTGGGAGCCACCAAACCTACTTTTGAGCTGTGCCAGCCAACAGCAGTCCTTCCTTGTGAGGGTGCTGAGGCGCTGGCACAGGGTGCCCAGAGAAGCTGTGGCTGCCCCATCCCTGGCAGTGTTCAAGGCCAGGTTGGATGGGGCTTGGAGCAACTGCTCCAGTGGAAAGTGTCTCTGCCCATGGCAGGGGTTGGAACTGAATGGGCTTTAAGGTCCCTTCCAACCCAAACCAGTCAGGGATACACCATATCCAAACTACGATCTGTAACACAACACATGGTCTAGGCAGCATTGCAATGTTTGCTCACGTGTTACGAGTTTGAACACATGGAGTAGCATGAAACGAGAATTTGAAATGCTTTATTAGGGTTTAACTTTGCCACCTCGCTCAGTGCCTTGTTTAAAAGGCCTAGTTTTATCAGCCAACTGTCCTAATTTAGCAGACTTGTCTCATAGGGAGTGATGGGAACTACATGCCACTGCCACATTGCATTTAGTCAAGCAGCAGCATTCCTGGAGTGCATGTCATTCTTAATGGGTTTGTTTCAGAGACAACAGGTAGGATAATTTTACCCAGCCCTGGTGACAGTCTTGAAATCAACATCACCACACTTCTTGCAACAACAGGATCCTCAGAGGTCCAACCTTAAGCTGTTCATAAGCAAGATTACCATAACCCTGGTCCCATCTTGGAGAAAGGTCAAGAGAAGGACATTCTGAAGCCAGCTCTTGGGCCAAAACACTTGGACCTTTCCATACTGGGACAGTTCATCAGAGGATCTAACTTCCAAATGACAAAGTTCTCTCAAAGCTCTTCTCAAGCAGCTCTTCCCCTCCCAGACTCCCTTTATTAAGGCAACCTGTTTCTTTTTAATTAAGAAAAAGCCACCACCCTCCTGAGATACAAAAGAGAGGGGGAACCACAGCCAAGAGAACAGGATCCACCCCCTGATATGCAGCTTGTGCACGGTTAATGGATGTTGGGCATTAATATTTCTTACCCTTTTGTCTGTGTTCACTGTAATAGAAACTCCTGTCTAGACTGAGTGGCTACTACAAGTAATCCCAGTAATATCCAATAAAATCACTCTGAAATGCGATAGCTATAGTTATCAAGGAGCACCAGGATTAACTTGATTGATTGAACAATGGACTTCTGGTTTTTAACATGCTCTGTATGTGTCCCAAAAAATCAGAAATATACATATGGTTGTAAACCCTTCAATGCAGGGCAACTTATCATAGACTGTAAAAGTACTGACACACCCTAAAAGGAGAAAGATTAGTGCTGCTCCAAAATGAAAGGATAAGTGGCAATGGCCATAAAGAAATACTTTCACTTAACCAGCTCCTATAAGGACAGAATACATCAACCTCTCTGCTGGCACCCACGGAACAAACAATACATGCTTAGATCCATCTTTCCTTAAAAGTCCTCTCCTGAAAGTACATCCCAAATGAGGATTTTTGCAGTAAGTCCCACCAAGAAAGCATCTTCTCTTCCGGGACTATCTTAGTAAATAACTCTCTCATTGAACAAGAAGAGCCAGGCTCTACCAAGAGGCATGAGATTATAATGAATGCCTTTGCTAAATTAAAGGAGTAGTAAAACTTCTAGGCCCAGGTGTAGGGCATCACCCACTTCTGCTGTGAGCACACAATAGCTTCCTTGCTGACCCAGGTCTGCACTTGGGTATCTGATACCTTCACTTTGAACTGAGGTAATCTGCAGTGGGTACAGCTGATCTTTCTGAAGACCAAATCACATCAGTGAGTAATTACTTAGTCAGAGGTCTGAGACCTGGAACTAAACCCCTTGCATTTATTTCCAGCTCCCCTCATGGTCCTCTTCATGAACTTTCTCAAATCTCTCAGCTATGGGCTACTATGAGTCTAAAAATGAGAAAGGTGCTTTTAACTGGCACAATGGAGCTACCATTCAGTAGCTACCTCCGCACTTGGGTAAAAGATGAACCACTTCTCAAACAAGGAAAGTATCAGTCTTTAATAAAGCTACTTGATAAATCAGTTCAATCTAAGGAACCACCAGCTAAAGAGCTGAGTTTACCTCTGAGGTTCGTAATCTATTCTCACTAAATAGAAAGGGCACTACTTGACCCTACAGCAGCACCCAACTACAAGAGAGGTGACCAAAAAACAGATGTAGGGTTACCAAAAAATTTAGTATAGTAACATTCTCTACAGCAAAGGCTTTTGAAATCACCTGGCAGGGAGATGGACTTCTCCATTCATCTGTGGCATACTGATAAACAACACAATTAAGAAGGAATGTAAAGCTACTGACCTCACAAATTCTTCTGATGTCCACGCTGGCTTTGCCCCAGTTGTGTAGCAGCACAAAGCAGCCAGCCACTGACTTCCTAGGCTCTGCCTCACACTGCAGCAGAAAGGCAAGGTCCCTTCCTAAGCCCTTCTGCTTCCCTTTTATACCACACCTGTGAATCACTTCCTTTTCTCCCTGCTCTAAGAGGACAGAACAGGGGGCTCAGGTTTGCTTCAAAAAAATCAGTTGAAAGAGCTCTCCCTATAGTGCCAGTTGTTAAGGAGCTCCCAGTAACTCACCTGGGCTTAGTCTGTGCAACAGGGCTGCTTGTTCTCTTTGTTTCTGAAAGTAAAACAAATTGAGCAGGCAGACAAGGAAAGGGAACACCACAGGAGGTCCCTCATTCTCTACTGGGGTTTCTTTCTGGAAGCTGGGGCCATGCCCACTGCCCTCAAACACTGACAAGATCCAGCATTTCAAGCAAGCAAAAGGTCTACATCACTTCCATTCCATCAGCTGCTATGGAGCTGTGACAATTCCTTAGATGAAGACAAGGTCCATGTCTAACAAAAGGCGGTTGAAGAAATCGCTGACCTGACATTGAACCTTTCACTGAGCCATTCTCAGTGCAGCAAAATATTTGTTTTATTACAGCCCTGCAGAGCTCATCCCAGTCCAGGCACTCAGATTAAGACCAAATGTGTTGAGCTTGCATTAGGAGAAGTTATGAGATCTGTGTTTGGGAATTGGTCTAACTTCTTTTGTGGATGCTAGCGATGCTGAAAGGGCACAAAGAGAGTTGCAACAATAACAGTGCTTAAGGCATCTTGAGGTTCTGTTGGGGACTTCGTAAAGGGGATAGTCTTATCCTGTGTCAGATGTTGTTTTCAAAGGTTTATGTAATACAAGTCTCCCTGAATCCTAAGCAATTCCTTTTACAAGGAAATTCACGAGGCTTTTCTGGCTGGCTGAGCCATGTCAAGCCTTCAAGTCTTGGCTTAGCCTGGTTCACTGCACATCATCGGGCCTGCAGACACGTCAAGCCTTGCTCATTAACAGCATTAACCATCCCAAGAGCCAGAGGGAAGTGGAGATGGAGGGAACCTCTCCGCAGTCAAAGCTGGGAAGATGTCAAGCTGTGAAGAGTTCTTAACGGACGTGTGTCTCTAGGCATAACCCACATCTGATCTTGGGAATCCTGAAATATGATAGAAGGGACCATCTGACAGACAAAGTCTGAGATGTACAGTAAGACACCAATGAAACACACTCATACGTTTCTGGTTTTCACTGCATTAATAGGTCTTTCAATAGCAGTGAAAGAACTGAAATCTCCTGGGGTTGGACATTGATGAAACCATTAAAGAGTTTTCTCACCAAAATTTCTAAGTAATCCATGTTCTCATGGTAACAGCAAAATCCCTGTTAAAATATAGTTGCAAATATCCTGTTTCTTTTTATTACTGAGCTGATATATCAGGCCTGGGATATGAGATATGTGATATTTCCATTACAACCATAATGTCTCCTTGGGACCTATATGGTGTCACTGCGTATTACCAGGCTTCAAGAGTGAACCTGAATACAAGGGTTTTATTTACTACAATATCACATATACCCATTCCTGATCCATCTATTGTAATACAAAGAAAACTGATGAAAAATAAAAGCTAATTCCCATATTTTCAAGCCCAGATGTAAATTTCAAAATTGGAATTGCAGTAGGGAAAAACAGAAGGAAAAAAAGTGTGAACCAAAGTTCTTTTATCTGAACGTGATCACGAGAGAAATGCCAAATGAATCGCATGGGGTTTTATTGGTGTCTCTGGGCTCGTTTCTGTGACTGTGTGAAAGAAGCTGTTATAAAGGAGGCATTATTTGAAGACGTCTCCCTGTTCTCACACGACTTTCCAAAGCGGAACGACATGTCGCTCCTACAGAAACTGAGATCTGCCCCCGTATTATCTATCCAATCTCCTTGGAAGTAGCTTGAGACACAAGGAAAGGCTGGTGAGATGCAGATGTTATCAATTAGCCCAAGAAGTTAACAAAACAACTTCAAACCACAACAGTTGTTCCAGCTGAGAAGTCTGAAGTTTGAAGTGGGTATTTAGCTGTTGCGCTGTGCTCACTTCTTTTGTATGTGCTGATAGGAAGCCAGTCAGACCACAGCTGTGAAATCCCAGCTTTGGGAACCAGATCCTCCCCATCAAATCCAAAGGACAGGAGGCAAGACTTGCATTACAAGGGTGCCGAGTCCCAGGGCAAAAATCACAGCTAAAATGCAGCGTGTCTTGTAAAACAGTTATTGATAAACAAAGTGAGCGATAAAGAAATGTAAACCCGCTTCTGTCAGTGGCAAACCAGCAGTGATGCAAAGGTTATGTGAATTGCTGTTAAAGAGAATTCCTCCAAATCATGACAAATGAGGCAAATGTGTGGGAAAGGATGATCAGGTCTAGAAACAGAGGAAACGTGCTTGTTCTCTGCCCTGAAATGCCACCACCAGAGGTGCAGAGTACGTGCAAACAACTCCTTTATCTTTAGACATCGCCTGGTCACCAGCTGGAGCAGCCAAACTATGGCAGAAGGCAAATCAGGGATTTCTGTTTGCTACTGATAAAAACATAGATGATGTCCAGAGTGCAAGAGAGGCCTTAAGACCTTCCTTCCCTAGCACAGCTGCAGGACACACAGCCCCTGTCTCTCTCTGGCTTATTTAGCGCAGCCTCTGACCATCCTAGCACCCTAGTCAAAGCAGTCTAGTAAACAAGTAAGCTACAGATAAATACAGCTTGACTTCAAAGGCATGATGTCTTGATTGTGACAAGGCTCCTCATGAGGTCCATGACCCAAAATCTTGGGTGGGAGACAGAAACACTGCAGTGTTCAGCCAAGAAGACTCTTTGGTGACAAGCCCACAACGCAAGGCTTGGGTTACATGGTTAGGAGCATTAAGAGATCAGAGCAACCAAGGATAGCTGAGTAATTGTACTTATCACAACTGATTAAAAAACCAGTGTGATTCAGAGCCAGAGGCTCATAAGGCGAAACATGCTGTGGAGGGTGTGTGCTGGCATGCTATTAAAGAAATAACAGCAAAAAACATTCTCTGATGCTGAAGTGACAAGGGAGAAGCATTAAAATGTTGCTGCACCAGCAGTTTGTCAGTGATCTCCTCAACATGCCAAGAGCAAATGGGAGCACAAGAGTTTATGTCATTGCTTTGGAGCAAAGAGCCATCCCTTTTCCACCATGTGTCCTGCGTGATATGGCCATAGCCCAGCGCTGCTGTGATCTCTGTGTGTCATTTGGATCCCATCTGCTGTGGTCTTGTCTAAGGTAAAACACTGGCTCCATTGAGTGAATGGCAAATGGCAGCACCAGCATGCAAGCAATGTGAGCAAGGTCTGAGCCCTGCAGCACCTGGTGCACCAGTCCTTGCATAAAATGGGACTGAGAGAGGCCTCGTGGCTCACCCAGCCTTGTCTCCTGCTATCGCAGGCACCATGTCGTGTAATCCCCTCCATAAACACAGCAGCAGCTGGGGGAGAAAAGCCTGCGGTGGCTGAGGATACTGACTGTGAGGTGTTAGAGGGTCCTGAGTCAGGGGGTTTGGAGTATGAAATGAATGCGGCTTTGTGCTGTTTAGAAGAGCAACATAATATTTTATTAACGAAGCTGGAAAGCCATATATCCAGGGAAGCACCCAAGGCCTTCATTATGCCAGAGAGGCATCAGAGTAATGCAGTGCTTGCTTTCTACTTCTGGCCTTGAGTTCAGAGAATTACTTTCTCCTGTTTCAACATTTGGTGGAGCACAACATGCCAGCAGGAGAGAGGGGAAAAAAAGCCCTGGTTTCCATTCCTGCAAGTACCGTGTCTGTTTTAAATCATGAGAGAAGGAGGCTTCTAATGAGGCTGATTCATATAATGATGTATTTTACAAGCTATTCTTAGCAGATTCACTGCAATATGTCATTCTTTATGTACCATGAGAGATATATGAGCATACGAGCTTATGAAGGGTGGGGAAGTCTCTGAAAAACTGACCAGTTTTGCACCTCGTGGGCTGGAGAAGGGCAGAAAGAATTGGAAGTTCACATAGACCATTGCTACCAAACCCTCCAGACCTCAGGTCAGCTGCGAGCTGCACTCCAATAAATAAGAACATTACAAGACTTGTGTCTTAAAACTGATTTCCTAGGAAGTGTCTCATTTTATTGCAACACGAATAAGAGACTCTAAGGTAATATTTATTTTGCTTTACATTTCATAAAAGAGAAAACGAAGACTGTAATTTCATGGAGGCTCGAAAAGAAATTCCTCTTTCCATCCAAGCGGAAGAAATCATGTCCAGGACCTTTCCCTGAGGGCTCGAGGAAAGCACATTAACATGGCAACTCCCACTTTGCTTTATTTGTGAGTTACTCTTGCAGGAGGATGAGGCCGGAATTGAGTGAAGCTATAACTGGACTAACCGGCCAAAGCCTGTGACATTAAGGGGTAAGCAAAGATGCTGAGAGGATAATCCCAAAGATGCAGCTCTCCAGCTGATGAAAATCAGAAGAGCCAGATAATCACTGGGAGAGATTCCCACCTAGACAGGAGGTAATTGCAGGGGCTTTAAGTAGAAGGGTGCAGTAGTTGCTCCAGTTCTGCCTGTCACTCCTGTCACTGCTGACTTTCCCAGCACTGTCTTTAAAGATGCTGGAGGAGGGGCTGAGCCCCTTTTAATGAAGTGAAAGGATGAGCAGGAGGCCTGTCCAGAGCAGCAATGGAAAGAGAAAAGCCATATGCAGAGAGCTCTGAGCATGGGGAAACCAGAGCCGGAGCCCATTCCAGGCGCAGGAGCCGCTGAAGCACAGATGTCTTCAGGAAATCTCTGCTCCGGCCAGGTGGGACAGTGACTCACATCCGAGGCTGTGCCAGCACCCTGCTCTGCGGCATGCCAGCAGCAAGGACAACTAGCATCGCTCACTGGATCAGCAGGCGTCTGACTGGTGAGTCCCACCTGGCCTGGGCTTTTCCAGCCTCTTATCCCAATGGCATGGTCACAGGTCCTTTCCAGGCACCTCCTCATGCCTGCTGCATTAAAGGGGCCCTGCTTTTGCCTTTTCCTCAGCAACCTGATTTCTGGCAAGTGGGAGCTGGCTGCCGTTCCCTCACTGGGCTGCCAATATACCTCCTCTTTCTGGCCCGAAGGGCCACCAGAGAATGATACAGGCTATTGCCAACTGTCTGCCTGGGAACAAGGGACAAGGCTTGGAGCCCAAGCCCAGCTCTTAGTGGTTCTCTGTTCTATCCCACAGACCAGCCCTCCTGGATTTCTAAAGGCAGGCTGCCTTTACTTACTGATGTTCTTCACTTTTCTGTGGCCTCGTCGATGACTTAATCATAACACCAGGGTCAGCCACCAGCTGCTGCCTATTCCCACGGTGTAACCTGCCCTCTTCACTGTCTTCCCTTAAATGTAATACGTGATGCATTTGTGTCTGGTACTTTCTCTTGTTTCTGCAATTGAAATCTTATCCGTTCATGGAGTGCCCGAAATTCTGCAGAGACACTTGGCCTGAGTACTCATTTCATTGCTGAAAGCCAATACTGCTTTAACAGATGCAGTAAAATGGTGAGAATCTAAAGTTCACTTTTCTGCTTGAACTACCACAGATGAAAGAAGCCTACTCCACCAGCTGAATGCCTCTCTAGCTCGCTGGCATATTAGCTTTAAAGGTGTTCTGGTAGTTTTCAGTCCTCTGTGCTGCCTAAGTACTTTTGTCCAGATGCTCAGCTGGAGTGGATGGATGCAGCTATGCTGCAGTCAGCAGAGCTATGCTGATTTATACCACAAGGCATACCTTCTTTTATATGTAGATGTCCTTAGAATGTAATCACCTGGCTCCCTCAAACTCATTCCATGACTTGCAACTGCAGTTTCTAAAGCAGTGCTGCTCCTGCAGCATGTTCCCACACTGCGTAGATATCTGTCCAGGGTACAAAGGAGCCCACACCAACACCAGTGGCAAAGCCCCCACTTGCAGGATCCTTCATCCTCAGACATTCTTGACTGTATAATTGTTGTATTGCCTTGCACAGCCTCAAACAATACTTCATAATGACACAGAAACCCGCAGACCAAGCTGTCGAGTTATTTTCATTGCAATAATTTATGTCATTTCTTCACCTCTGGAAACTAAAGCAGAACAAGCCGAAGCATTAGCAGTGCACACTCTGTCTAAACCCCATGTCTTTAGATTCTCTTCCAATATCATTTCTGCCTTGTGAGTTGAACCAGTGCAGACCAGTTCCCTTCTGCACTTGCAGCAGCCAAACACCCTGTGGAGATGCTAGGCTCTGGTTAGTGTACAGCACTAGCAGCCCTGAGTTCCACGGCTATCTCCATTCAGCAGCACAGCCCCTCTGTTCTCTGCCGACCTTGCAGGTTTGTCTCCATTTGAAAACAATTATTTCCCTCTGACATGGCATTTTTGGCTTCCACCCAACTCCTTGCGGGCACTTTGGGATTTATAGCTAGAGCCCCTCAAAGGAATGGTTATCTTGAATGCTGAAACTATATCCAAAGGCTAAAATGTATCTTTCAGCTGAGTATGGGTTTTCCCTGCTGGAATTGCCTCATATGGATCAAGCCAATTCATTTTCCTGCAGTGAGGTAGTTCCAGGAATACTTAAGGATGGGGCAGAGAGAAGAGGCTGATTGTCTCCTACCACTAGGGACTTAGCTGTACAATTTACTGCCTTCTGCGATGCTTTATGTAGTGGACAAATGTGAACCAGATCTTCCACCCAGGATAATTTCTTACAAAGAAATAATGTAGAACAAAGTAATTTGGCTGTAAGCAAAGCCCATAAAGGTTTTTAATGCTCACAAGAGAAGGAGAGAGGAAGATCCAACAGTTATGGCCAGATCCAGCTCCCACTGAAGTGTTTACTTCCCAAAGAGAGAGTCCTAATGGTCCTGCCCCTGGCAGCCTGTTATCCACCATGCACCACGAGGCTACACCACCAATGAAGAACACTGGGAATGGCAGTTTAGCATAAAATTCTGTGAGTTGTACCTGCCCTCTGGATTGTAAGTCATGAACTTGACATTCTTGTGTGCTGTATAGTGATGAAAAAGATTGTGTGCAAGAAAGGCATCTGGATCCCAACTTTCCTGGCTAGCTTTTAGCTCTAGGGAAGCCCCAGCAAGCCCCTAGCTTTGAACACAGGCGACTGTTTGTAGCAGAAATGAGATTCCAGACTTGGAATTGGCACCGCTTTCCAAGCTGAAACTTTCCAGGCCTTGGTCTCAAAGGTGACTATCCAATAGGGAAAACCAGATATCAAACCAGTGATGTCAAAGGATTTATCTTACAGCTCCCTCTTATTCCTTGTAGTCAAGACATCTTCAAATGAACCCTCACAAACACACCAGAAACAAGAAGAAAAGGAAATCTATGGGTTTGCTGTGAAGAGCTTCTTTGCTGGAGCAATAGCTTGAGCACTTCATGCTGTCCTCTCTTTTAATAAGCGTGGAAGGAAAGATATTAAACTAGATTTGGAATCTGTGCTTCAGTCACCAGTTTGTCATACAAAAGGACATGCCAAGAGGAACTTTCTTCAGTCTCCTTAGCAAACACCCTTCTACAGATCACACAAGCTCATGTATATGCATAGAATTGAGTAGGTACAGACTAATTTCTAACGTAAGTAAAACAAATCAGTGTCCACACTGGGTCTACAAAGGATTTTCAAGGCTCTGTTGTTGGATGAGTCTATTCATTTGCAATTAAATGAGCCTTTTCTCTTTCCATTCACAGTACTATAACATTCTTTTAGCTATTACAGCAAAAGTAATATATCAAGCTCATCTTTAGATAGGTATTTAACAGTCTGTATTACATTTTCACAGGTGGACATCAGGAAGAAAGCCAGCAATACTGGAAAATAAGCTCCCTGCTGCTTGCCAGCTGTCCATTGATCTGGGAAAACACTCATTCAGGAAAATTGACCAAAGGACATGGCCCTGATATAAGTTGAGACCTCTGCCTTCTGCAGAGCACTCACACGCAGGCAGACCCCTCAAATGGAACTGAGCCTGTCTGTTTTACCAAAAAGCATCCTACACCAACGCCAGGTTTGGCCATGCCTCATCCTGCGGAATAATTCCTGGCATTCCTTTGCCTGTTTCTCAACACATCAATGTCTGAATGATCTCACTGGAAAGCCCTTCTCACAGGATGTGCCATCCTGCCAGGACTCTGCTTTGACTTATACCAGTGCTACCTGCGTGCATTGATCCATTGGGAGCGTCTGCAATTCCTTGGGATTCCTTTCCCGTCTGAGAGACCGCCATTAAAAACTGTTAGCAAATTCTGTTTATAAGTGGTTAAATCTGTTTCCTTAAAGAGCAGGGAAAGCACAGGCAGGATAAGAGGGTCAAGGGAAAATTCCTAACACCTGGGATACAACACACATTAGAATAAAACACAATGTGAGTGACAGCAGCACTTGGGAGGAATGCAGTTGTGAAGAACACCATTCATCAACACTGTGCTGTGCCCCACAGCTTCATCAGACAGGTTTCACCATCTGAAAAGCTCACCTAAAAATGCAAAGTGAGGTCTTACCTGCCTTCGCCTGCCAGGCAGTCCCTTGGCTTGCCCTGGATTCCTGATGTTCTCGCTCCCTGCAGACAAGAGCTGTCCTCAGCACAAGTTATAGGAGATACTCAGCTTGCTTTCGATGCCCAGAGTGCTTAATTCTTCAGGCTGTCTGGGATATATTGGCATCAGTGGTGAATAATCCCTCCCAAATCATCACATCAGGCCTGTTTTAGTAAATCTTTCCACTTATGAAGAACAAATCTAAACTGCCCAAATATGCTTATTTTTTGGTAAGGAGTCTGTGAAAAACAGTTTGCAAAGTTACGAGCCAGCACACACTGCAAAAGTACAATAAAAAGGGAAAGAAGCCAGTGACACATTTTAGCCCAGTTTAAACCATCAGCCGAATCCTCCCACCTCATACAAAGCAAACAAGAGGTTTTTTTGCATAAGAACAGTCAGCAGAGTCCTGCTGGGGTTAAGATGCTCTCTCTGAAGCACAAGGCAACACTTCATCTGCCTCATTAGCTCATGGCTGAGTTGGTATCCACATTCCTGAGCAAGCAGACAGGATTTAGAGAGGTTCATGTGCAGACCCAGTGACTCCACACCTCCAGAGGAGGGGAGGGGGTCTCCTTTGTCCCAGCTGAATGCCAAGACTCTTGCATGAGCTCCCTGTGCCCTTGTTACTCACACCCATGCCAAGGAGAAGCTGGTCTGACTCAGAACATCGTGAAATGGAGTCCCTGAAACCCTCAGGAGAAAGAAGTCGGGGGATCAGCTGCTTGAAGCAACTTGTGGGCTGTGTATGGCAGCTCCATTGAGTACTGCTCATGGATGCGCTTTGTACACCCTGGTCTTAGTGGAGCAGTGGGGCCAGAACATTGCAATATTGTCTAGGAGATACAAGCAACGCTCATGAGAGTTACCATAAAATCTTAATGGCTTGGAACTTTGTACAGCTGAAAGCCAGAGCTCCTTCAGAAATGCTTATTTCTTCCCTGGACTGCTGCAATCATAGCAGCCACTGCTGGTGAGGGGACTTTGCCCTCTCTTCATGCCACTTTTGCAATGGGGTAGTGCCCTTTGATGTCTGCTGAGTCCTACCTTGACTTGTGGGTGTGCAAGAGGAGGTGCAGATCCAAACCTGGGCCTTCTCACACTCAGCCCTAGAGCACACTCTGTGCAAATCACAGCTGTTTGGTCAGTGTGTTCTTCAATTGATGATCCTATTAAAGAACCAGCCTGCCATGGATGGGGAGTTCATTGGTATTGCAGAAGTGTCTTTTCAAGACGTTCCCCCAGGGCTGGCTTGAAGCTTCTGCTTGACAGGTGTATGTAACATACAGAGATCCAGGGAGAAATCCTGCATTGTCAATTCAACTGAAATGAGTCAATGAACAGGAATGACAGAGCCGGCGGTTCCACACGTGGGTTAATTTGCAGCATTTCACAGGGTCTGCTATCCCAGTACTTGGAAATCCTGTCACATTCCTGGAGAATGTATGCATTATAAATTCCCACTCAAGGCCTCAGACATACAGATGTTTTGAGAGTTATTAGTTGCTTATTTTTCCTGTTCTATGTAACAAAAGGAATTCAGCACAACCCAGAGTGATCCATAGCCTGATAGCGACAGTACTTCCTTAGGCTAATAAGTTGTATCTCCCATTCAGGAAGGTGTTCTTCTACACTTACAATATAAGTAGCCACAATGCATTTTGTCCAGTTTCTTTTTCAGGCAGACTTGTGCCTTGAGTAGAGCCCACATCTCAATGTCCAGGCGGTATTAGGCAAGTCAGAACAAAATCTGATATTAATAAAAACATAGTTTGGGGTGTGGAAAGATTTTGCCTTTTTTTCCACTAAAATACAGAAGCACCAAGTGTACACCGCACAATATTCCCACGGAAAGCAGCAGGACTGCACTGCATGAGGTGTAAACAAAGCAGAAAGGTGTTTGTACAGCACACAGAAATGTGCTGAGATACCCAGAGAGGGCTGTGGTGTCTTTTTGCCACACTGGCCTCTAGGTTTAACGATGACCATTCTGTTGCAGAGCACTGTAGCTGGGCCTCTGGTTTTGATAGGAAGAAAACCAGAAAAGGTATCTTCCCCAGGCCAGACTGATCTGCAGGTTCCTCCCACACATCAAAGATATATGGACATGAGGAAAAGGTAGTTAACACTATGAGCAATTACTTTGAAAATACCCTCCACTACTGTATACTGCATAGAATCACAGAATGGTTTGGGTTGGAGGGGACCTTAAAGTTCATCCAGTTCCACAGGGAGGGACACCTTCCACTAGACCAGGTTTCTCCAAGCCCACATCTGCAATCATTCCCCAGCTTTCTACATTCACATAATCCTGGATACTCTGTAGTAATCAGGTACTAACTACTATTTGAAGAGCTGGCTGTACACAACCTTATGGGATCCCATGGCTGGGCTGGAAATGTTTCTTCTCAAAGGTTTGTGGGGTTGTGCATAGCTGCAGTCACTCAATGGTAAGTACTTCAGTGTCCTTTTACTCTCCATGCCCTGTGCTCAAGAATACAGGAGAATAAGCAAAGGCATATTGTGTTCTGTGTCAGTGGCTGCCACAAGCCCAAACAATGTGCATCAGGCTCAACATGTTTCTTGCTGCTGCGTGTGCTCTTGTGGTATTATAATACAGAGGAAAGACCTAACACAATAAAGCCGATTTCTATTTCATTTCATTCCTCAGCCTGATTTCCTCCTGCCTGTCCCAACCTCCACAAGGCTGGGATAAGGGAGCAGAGCTCATAGAAAACCTTCCCCACATTGAACTGTCTGCCTTCAGTACGGTTCTTCGGTAACAGTTTCACTTGCTGTGACTACATCCGTAAGCAGTGATAACAGCTCTGCTCTCCAGGGCCACATTAAGCTGCTTCAGGGCAGGCATTTTTATGTCCTCTTTCTCATGCCATTATACACAGGCTTCATGTCCAAAAAAAATCATCTGTCACTTCCAGTTCCTGTAGCATTATTCTGACAAAAATCAGTCACTAACAAAGTCCTTGATGTCAGAGGTTGCATGAAAGCAAAGTAATAAATACCGCAGCAGTCAGCTTGTCTTCAGAGTCCTGGTGGTTTTGCCAGAAATCTCACTTACTCCTTCAACACTGTGCTGTCAAAGGAATTTCATTTCTCTTTCCTTCCACCACCTTTTTACTTTCCTTTCCCTCCTCCCATTTTCCTTCTCTTCCCAAGGAAATGAGGGGCAAACACAAGTGAGACACTGAGCTACAGTATCATCTTTATCACTCCGCCATCTGCAAATGGTTTCGTTCTTCTGACAATCTCACATGCAACCTTATAAAAAGACCTGGCTCACTTATGCTGCTAACTTCAAAGCTGTAACAAGCTGTGTTGGACCACTCTATGCTGGTGGGGCATATAATAAGAGGCAGGGTTTGATTTCTGTGCGAATCTCTCTCTGTCAAATGGCTAATGGGTGAGAAAATATTTCTTCCAGTTGTAGAGCTCAATCCTCCTTCAGAATGAAGTCAGAGAACAAATTAGCAGCCAGGTGAGGCTAAGTGACCCTAGAAGTGAGGAATGGACCTCTGAGTTTTCTTCTCTGTTCTGCAGAGAAGGCCGTGGAAGCTCTTGGCATTCCCCCAAACACTTCAATAGGATTTCATACTGTTCTTTCCCCATTTTAATCATTCCTCTATGCTGGAAATTTCATTATCTGCCTCGTGCCCACCTTTGCCCAAACCATCTTTCCCATTGGATGGTGCAGTGGACAGGCCAGATGTGAAGGGGCTGTGTCCAACCATGCCGGTCCTTCCACAGCTCCCATTAAAGATCAGTAGGCTTTTGTGGATGCTCTGGACCTTGCAGTCCTGGGCTCAGTCTGATCTGCTTCCCTGGACTCCATGGTCCCACATACAACTGGTTTTCTCAACAGAAGGACAAAAGGAAGCAACTCTTTCCTGCCTTATTGTCAAAGGCACCTTTCTAAACGTTCCAGTGGCTGTTTTCTTCACACGAGCATTGTCCTATTCTCTATCTGTTGGAGGAGGTCATGACTTTGTATTTTGCCCTGTGGATATTTTAAACAAAAATAAAGCTGCTTTTATTTTCCTTTCCAGTTCCTCTCAATACCAAGGCAATGGATATTAGCCCCTTTTCTCTCAACACATCTCTTTAATGGAAACGTGTTTTTCTCAGCTCAGAAGACACGGCTTTCTGATCTCTTGAACACTTTGGGTTTGTTTTAAGTACTTCTGATGAAAATTACTTTGGTTCTCTTTGACTAGAGATTTGCAGCATAGCAGAACATTGGAATGATGAAAACATATCTGTGATTTTAATCTCTTTATAAAAAGCCTTACTTTTGTCTCTGCCTCATTGCTCCTATTTTAAAGAGCAGTCAGCAAACAGAAGAAAACCTTCAGCATTGCCCTTCAGCTCTGTGCTCAGACTGAAGGGGCTTTAGACTCTCCTTGTCTGTTCACAAGCCCAGAGGATTTCTTTTACTGTTTAAGCCTCTCTAGAAAGTGCAGCTTTTTCTCTGGGGACAAGTTCTAAAAGAAACAAATCAGAGATGAGGAATTTTAGTAGGCAGCTCACTCTCGGGCTCATTCCTTTGTCTCTCTCCTGTCAAGACACTTTGATTCTGCATCCCCCACATATCTCAGCCTTTCGAGGCATTTATAAATTATAGAAGTATTTATTATTGTGGGGAAAATGTGATCATTCACTGAACTCATCCTGAACTTTGCACGCATGCTCACTCCTTCTGTCCCGAAACGGGTTTTTCACAGCCAGCAACCCCCTTGCTGAAGCTCAGCAGACGGACTTCTAAGGCTGAGAGCTTGGCAGGTGATTTCAGGCTCATACTGGATAATCCAGAGCAAGAGGAAAATGCCCACTGTATCCTCCTCTTTTCAAAACTAAATCTTCATGCTTGTCCAGTTTATCATATAAATACAGAAACACCATGTCAGTGTGTAAACTCCTGGGAAGAAAATACCCATCATCCCACATAGCTCTATGGAAAAATTTCTGGGAGATTTGAGGTTCCTTTTGTTGCCAAAATGCATGTTTATGAGGATGGGATGTGAAAGACTTTTGAATGCAATTATCTGTAAGTTTCTCTTTCTCTGGTAAATAATAGAAGGATCAGCTGGTAGATATTTAACTGGGATCTGGTTATTCCTCAGCTGTAACACTGTTAAATAGGACAGTTCAGTGTAGAAGAGGATTTTGGATATGCAGGTGTGAGAGAGATGAATAATTCCTATCTGTGGGATCTGTTCCACTGCTGTCTCTGGAAAGAGATGATAATGTTGCGTTTCCCATCATACTCTTACTTGATGCTGAAAAGAACACAGTTTTCAGAGTGTGCTGCTCTGTTGCAGCAAAGACACTGCTTGGATATAGACACTCTGGATTTGAACTCAAGCCTCCAGAGAAGACCGCTTAATCCTCAAAAACACCTACAGTAGCCCCCTTAAAGACTCCTCACTTACTATGTCTTGGGTGATATCTTCCATTAAAGCTACCAGGGACCCATACTCTGCCTGATCACTAAAAGATCCATTCTCCACAAGGCCAGAAAATGAATGCATTTAATAAAGATTAACCCCTGCTGGCACTAGGGAGCAATAAATATCATAGCGCCAGCATTCGTAACGCTGTAGTTATCATTGTGTCAGCATTTCTGTTATAAACCAGGGTTTGGGAGGGATTAGAACTCAGCCATAAAATTTTCTCCAGGCTGAAACTTGGCATAAAAAAAGAAATATCAGTCTATGATTGTTTTTTCCTTTTCTTTTTTAACCTTGACAAAAAATCTCTTCAGTCTATTTTAAGTTGTAAAAGGAGAGAATATGAGACTCTTCCCAAATTCTTTCAATCAACATCCAGACCTCTGGGAATGAAGAAAGGCTCTGGCTGTGGCTGCATTTACGGGTGAGTTTTCATTGGGGTATCAGAAGTTCAGGGATTAAAGACACTTCTTGGTATTTCTTGAAAGCCAAAAGCTTTGTCATATTACATCAAAGAGCTCAATTCTTTAGCAATGGGGCTTTAAAACTATTTCTTACTCCCCTTCTGGTTCAGAAAAGTGGATCATTTTAAATCACCAGCACCTCCAGACCACACTCAGTACCTTGACCAAGCCCCAGGTAAGTAGTCCCACTACACTCCCCACTTTATGCCAGGCTGTGGGGGCACAGGAGACAGACTGGGATAACTGAAATCAGGTTTGTTTGATATTAAAATATCAATATTCTGAGCTCAGATTTAAGGTTTTTAGTAGAATTTTAGTTCCCTCTCAGAAGCAAGATGAGGGAAACTGAGGGGACGGATGTGAAAGACATCCTGATGCTGCTGGTGTCGGAAGATATAGAGGAAGAATAGGCACAGAGCTTTGCTATGGGTTGTCACACATAAGCCTGAGCCAGCTCGCAGCTGCAGACATCCATCCCCCTTCTCCCATGTCCCTGCTGTCCAATAACACCACGCAGGATTCACTGCTGCTCGGAGCAAAGCATGATTTACCCTGCAGCGCACAAGCCCATGCCATCAAAAGGATCACCACTGTTTGGTGCAGAACTCAAGAGGAGAACATGAATTAGTTTTTCCCCCAAAAGAGGGTTTTCTTTTAGAAATAGGAGTGCTATTATTTGCCTCGTGCAGTCGGAGGTATTGCATTGAGTTCCAGTTTCCCTTCGAAGCTGAACTTCATCCTCCTACCAGGATGGTTTTATTTTAGTCACCAAATATTTGAGGTTAAAGTGAATAGTTCATCTTTAATGGGATTATCTCTTTCAATGTTTGCTTTCATTACAGTTCAAATTGCTCTGAGCATGAGAATCTAACCTCACCAAAAGCATATTTTTGTAATTTGATACAAACTAAATTTAACCTTTGACTCTCATCTATAAAGACGTTACTTTTTTTTCCACCGAGCAGCCGAACGTTAGATTAAAGATCTGCCAGTTTCAATTTCCAGGTTGCTAACCTTCCTGTGATTGGGTCCTGAAACGTGGAAAGCTGTGTATTTAGTGAAGATATTTAATATTAATAGTAGCAGTCCAGTTGATTTTATACCTGCTACTTACAAGAGATGGAGGTTCTCTACTGACTTTTTAAACAGAGATTAATTTCCTTTGCCCACACAGTACAATACAGTCGAATCCTTTGGACAGAGATATTTAATGTTAAATCTTCCCTTTGAGATACTTTACTGGCTCGTCACAATTCTTTTATTAAACAAACCATTTTTATCCAAATGCTTTGGAATATTAAGCCTGTGCTTAGGAAGAAAACAGATTCATGTTCTCTCTCTTGAGGGCTGGCTCTAAATGCGATGCAGAAAGGGAAACAGATTCTGTATTAGGCTGTATTTCTCCCAGTAAAACATCAGGAACACTGGAGAGGAGGGGTTGCTTTTTAAGCTGTTCTCCACTGGAAGAATCCATCTAAATATGTGTTTTTCACCTCTGCTTTGATAAGATAAAGTGCTGAAACTTTCCCTGAAAGAAGCTTTTTTGGATATATGTCAGGGATTTAAGGTTTTCTTAAAGAAGCTATTAAGTGTGAATGAAAAATGGTCATGTCTCCAGCCCTGCAAAGGACAGACCAGAAGTGGATCGGCAGTCAAAGCTGTGGTGAAGTCAATAAGACTCTTCTCTGCGTTTCTGCAGTAATGAAGTAAAGCGGGAAACGGCTCCTTGCATATGTCAGGATGTGAGGGGGAATGTGGGCACATGTATTTATTTATTTAGCCCAGAGAAAGTCAGTAGGAATTCCACTGGATACATTTCCTTTTCATGCACAAGTCATAGGAAAGCCCTTGTGTTCATATCCTTACTCAGGCTCCATATCGAAAACTGATTGAGATATAAAACTTAGACGCTATTAAATCTGTCCATTCTGTAGAGGAAAGCAGGCAAGAAAAAGGAGAAACCCACCTTATATTTCAGTTGTCAGAGAGGAATACTGCAGCTAAAATTCAAATTTCAATCTGCACACATACTGTGCTAATAAATGGTCAGCTTAGAAGCATTTCCTGTTTATACACTGTGTTAATAAGCATCCATCACCCCTGTCATATATACGGGATACCAAATTCAAATGTCAAACAAAATGTAAGAGGTCACACATTTTCCTTTGCTAACTAAAAGTGTAATTCATAAATATTATTGCTACCAAACTCTCCATCTACAGCACTTGTTTAGAAATATGCACATGTAATATAAATTGTGATTAAGTTAAATGGGTATATTATTTCCTGTTTTAAGGGTGAACAGCAGCATGAATTATGTTTTACTCAATAGGCATTTCAATAAAACCCTATAGCCTAACAAGCTGCGCAGACTAACAGGAGAAGGGTCTTATGATCCACCACTGATATTTAAGCGGTTTCTCTGTTGTTTCTGCTGATGCTTAGAGAAAACATTTCCTTAGCTCAAAACCTCTTTCCATTTTATGCCATAAAAATAGAGCCGATTTGATTGTAGGGGGGTTCTACATGCAGAATAAAAAATAAAGAAGACCTGAATCTCTTTCTTTTTGGTGATTTAAGAAATGTAGGACTTGAAGAAATCCCTCTGTGAAAATGATTAATCAACAACTTCCATGGTTCGAAATTACTCATTTTGGTCTGTAGGAATCAAACAGAATGTGGTATTTTCTGGTTAACACTCACGCATCTCTTTTTCCTTGATACTGTATTTTCCAGTTAGTTTGAAGCATTTTAGGGCCTGATTCAGAGTTCTCTAAGGTCATCTTAAAGATTTTCAAAGCTGTAAGTAGATTAGACTTACATGAACATGAAGTAAAAAACTGAAACTCTGGTATTATGAGAAATAATAATGTGCTGACGAAATGTTCTCCCTTCAGGTCCAATTAGTGTTTCTCAGAAACACACACAATGAAAACATTGCCAATTGAATTTAAAAGATAACTGTAATATTAAAACTGTCAGAGTTATTCTGAATTCTGAGTGCAATTAAACAGTAGAGGTAAAGGCACATTTTGCTAAAGAAATACCTCAGATTGTATATAAAGAGGGTTATCCCCACCGAGGATCTGCACAGCCCAAGATAAGCAAGCCCAGTGACTGCTTGTCTTGAACAACCGCATACAAAACGTGGTTGCAAATACTGTCAAATCAAAGGCTTTCAAAGCAAATAAGGATGCCACACATTCCCAGGTTATCTACTTCTTCTGCTTTTCTTTAAGCTTTGGTTGAAAACCAAGAGATTTTACCAAGTCGCTGGAGCCTGGTGTTCTTTTAAAAGCTTGTAAAATGGGAGTCTGAATATTTTGTTTCATTAGGAGGTATATAGTGCACAGCAAACACAAAGAAGATTGCTGAAAAGGAAGGGCTGCTATGTCCTTTAAGGTACTCCAGAAAGAGAATAATTTCCTTACTCCGAAAATCATAGGAAAAGAGGCATAAAGCAGCACTGTATGTTAATAATCTAATATTAATAATAATATCAACTAATACCATAATTCAGACTATTCTACAGTACTGTCAAATCTTTGCTGTGTCACTATTTATGAAGGGATGAAACACCAGGACAGATACTATCAAACAGGGAAGACGTCATTCCATTTAAGTATTCCATTGACAGAAAGACAGTCCTATTCATTAAAATTCCAACACTAATAACTAACTAATTGTGTTCATCTTGGTGTCCATGGTTTGACACTGAATTTCAGTAGTTAAATACATCCTAAATTGAGTGAAGTTGTCGTCACTGCTGCATAGTACCAACTGATATCCTTGAAAGCAGCCAACAAACACAAAAGAATTCCCAAATCCATGTTTATAAATCCCTGTGTAATTTGTTCTGCTGCGGGGTTATATTGCTTATTTTTTGTGACTGTTTAGCTTATCGGTATTCCTCAAAGATCCTGTGAAGGCATTCCCTAGAGGGGTTCTGCTTTTCCACTTTACCACATAGGGCCTGTGCTGTCTTTCCATCTCCAGGTTGGAAAGAGAAATCTGGAGTGGTCCAGGGAGCTGCCTCAACAGCTTTTTCCAGCAATCTTGCGGCTGCTCCTTCCATGTCAGAGAGAAGTGATGGGAGGAAGGCTGTGGGACACACATTTAACAGTAAAAGCCAAATGATATTCCTTCCAGTTTATAACTGCAGAACCCCAACTCAGCAGCATGCCGGCCCCTCCCAGCCACTGAGCATGCGTACAGAGAGCTAAATCTGCATTAAGCCCTTGGATGGTGAACGTAACACAACTGTCAGGTAACAAGAGAAATTTTATCCATCCCAGGTCAATTAAGCTAATGTAATTCCCCAGCAACTTGGTGTATAATGTTTAGCCCTTTCTGTCGCTTGTTTTATTCTACTGACATTCAATCACTCATTTATCTCTGTTGCATAAGGGCCACACCTGAGCTCTGATTTATGGAGTGCAGTTGCAAGGGAAGAGCGGCCTGTTTGACTCTTTCTTATTACATTTCTGCTTAGTGAGTAACAGGTTCAACCTGCACCAGTAATATGGAGGGAAATTGGAGCTGGAACTTCAATCCTTTCACCTGTCCAGTTGCATTCCCTGCTTTTGATTCAAGGAACAAGTTTTTCTTGTTGCCTTTTCATGCACTGCTGGGTTATCTTGCAAAGTTTCTTTCCAGACACCACTTGGGTATTTCCACTTTTAGGCACATTTAATGATCCTGCCATTGCTGGGAAGACTCAGTCCCTCTTTATATGTGTTGGTACAAGCCCACCATGTCTTGAACACATCATATTTATCACTACCACAGATTGCATCTGCAGCTTGCAAGCAGTAGGTCTTGACTGTTCCAAAAGCACTTCTCCCAATGAACATTTGTGATTGCTTTGATCTAATCATGGGCAATGGATAGAGCTGAAACTTCAGGGTGGCCAGCAGCTGAACTGGCACAATAACCCAGCTGGGTTGCCAAACATCTGGATATCCATCCCTAAAAGCTAATAAATAAATAAATAAATCTCCAAATTACACTGCCAAAGTTTTCAGGAGAAGTGAGAAAATGTGTCCAGGGAAATTCAGTTGTAAGAGTAGCTCTAGATTGGATGGGATTTAGACTGATGAGATGGGGCTGCAATTAGCATTTTAATAGGAAAACAAGGCTGTAAACTAGCATAAACTTCAAGAATAAATGTAGGTTTCTGGTTTCTGGCCCTCTTTATGGAGGTTCTGAGCACTTATAATTCATACTGAAGGCAAACAGGGCTTCACATGTTCAGCTATGTTAGTCACTGAAGTCTATTGTGTCCCTTGAACCCCGGGATATAGCAACCTTTTAACTGCAACTTCCCGTGGCTCATTTCCAGGACAGAAACATAAACATGTGAGGTCTGCTGACTCTCTATCTCCATTTAGACTCTGGGAACTTGATAAATGCAAAACATTTGCTTACCTTATGAGAAGAGGAAGTCATGCTCCCTATTGCACAATTCTGATGGCGGAATGAAGGACTCACTGCTGTAAACCAAGACAAATACTGCTCAAAACCTGCATTTTCAGACAGATTGTGTGGATTATTTTTTATGATTTCTGACTGTTTTGACTTGGCAAAGCAGGAGTCTCACAAAACAAGTGATGAAGGCTCCTGGCATGTGCCTTCTCAAATGTTTAGCAAGTATTTGTAAGCTTTATGAAGTCAAGATGACTCATCCATCTTGACTTGCTTACATGTATGTTTCATGCACTACTCTACATAGACCAATACAAAGTGTTACTCATTTGTTTTATTAAGGCGGGGTTATATTTCAGCAGAACTATCTGGTTTTGATGCTGTTTATTTTCAGAACAGCTAGAGGGGAATTTCATAGGTCTGCAAAGCCACTGGCCTTTCTAACTTCTTTTCTTGGCAGAGGAGACCAAAAAATGTGAAGTGGAATCTCAGTTTTCAGTTTAAAATTAAAAGAATAAGTTGCTTTCCCTGTTCCTCAGGGTCTATGTTCTTGGAAACACAAGTCTGCTAAAGGCAATCACTTTTGTGCACTCCTCTGTGCACAAGGCCGTATCTTTTGCAGCCAGGAAAAAAGGAACCCATTCCCTTTTCATTTTGGGAAAGCCTCCATGTGGGGCAATGTTTAGAGAAGGGAATAACAATGGTACAGATATTGACCACAGGGGATGTGGGCATTTTAATCTTTTTTTTACTTCAATTTGTCCCACTTAAATGCATTCTCTTCAGAGCAACAGCAGCCACTGGCTGCCTAAAGGCCCCCGCAGCCGTTGGGTTGCACAGGTCACCTTGCAGTATGTACTTGGTGAAAGCAGGACCTGGACAGAAACATGGCATTTCTCGGTCTAAAATTATATCATAACTCTGCCTTTTTATTGTGCAACCACTGCAGTAGGGGTTACGTCCAGCCCTGCTATGTCTTCACAAACATTACTTCCATAACTAACTGATGAGGTGAATTCTCTGCTTATCACAAGAAGGGTGAGGAGTTTTTTGACCAGAAAAGGGGCTTAACCCACTCTGAACATGGCAGCATGATCTAATGGGCTGTTTATCTGTCCAACAGAGGGATCAGATTGTGTTGGCGAAACATTGTGAAGTCATACAGGCAACAAGGCAATAATTTGGGACATGAGTGCTCAACATATGAGCTAAATCTAACTGAGGTTTGTTCATCTTGCCAGATATTAGCTTAAGCCAGTTCTGGAATTAGAGTCTGAAGCCAGAAAACCACACAGCTAGGCCTTATTTAAAAATATTAGAACTAAAAATCTGGGTTTTTCTGTGGAAAACTATTGCTCCAATTGCAATAAATTCATGCACAGTGCTTCCCTCCTGCTAAAAGCTTTGTCTTTGCACCGGGAAAAGGAAAACCCAGGTGTTGAAACGCATCCGCTGAAAAGTGCAAATTTTATGTATGAGTTCCTGCCAACAAATTGCTCTTAATGGAAACTGTTTTCATCACATTTTCTGCTGCAAAATCTTGCCCAATCTTTTATCAGCTCCACACATCAATAACATCTATTTGCAAAGTGGATGCTACATTTCTTCATTCATGTCTCCATTGTATAAACAGTCATTTTGATCACATTTCCTTACTCTCGCAGCACATCTTCAGGGAAGAGAGCAAGGGAAGATTAACTGTTTTCAGTAGACATGCCTTTTAAATCAGTAAAAGGGAACAGATGGAATGACATGTGAGGGGTTCTTGGACTGAAAAAACTTCAGTGGTAAATCCATACATATGTATGTAGATAAAAAATATATGAACGCACAGGAGCATGTGTATGCATGCATGTACATGCACACATAAATAGTGTGTACATGCTGCAAGGCAACTAAATGTAGATGGAAACAGGTTTATGTTTTGTAGCCAAATGCACTAAACAGTATCCAAATGAACCCTGCAAACAACATTATAGAGTATATTATATCTGCAATAGCAATCCACCTAATGTATTCTGGACTTCATTCTGGCTGATATCTCAGGGTGCTCTTAATGCTGCCAACTGTGCAATAAATCTGCTGGGTCATATTACTAGACATATCGTACCATTGACGACACAAATGAGCCATCAGTGAACAGCAAGCACCAATACAGATGCTTTGGTAAAACAAGACAATAATAAGCAGGACTGCACTATCTTCTTACGGTCCTGTGAGTGAAAAATGAGTTATAATGCAGAACACCTGCACCGCATAATGAAAGTCCTGGAAAGCAGTTATGGCCCAGAAAAGCTGGCTTGCGAACACAACATAACCCTACATCCACCATCCAGGACCATAAAGCACAATCAAACCTAAAACAGCTCAGACTGGACACCACTTTTGCCCAGGTGTTTCTGATGGAAAAGAAATAGTAACACAGTTGTGAAGGTGTTGTGGGGAAACCTCAATATAAAGACCTTCCTGGGTCAGTCTAGCACAGAGTGGAGCCCCTAAGGAACAGAGAAAGAAAGGGGGCTGCCTTTCTCTTCGTTGGAGTCAGTCCTTCCTGCACCACACTCAACAGCAACACATGGCTGAGCCACTGGATGTGTTTTTCAGATGACATGGTTTGAAGAGGCACAGTCTGTGAGGAGAGAAGATATTTCTCCATCAGCCAAATATTCCTGGGAAACAATGGAGAAGGTTTGGGTCACAGAAGCCCAACACAGGCTGAGAAAACCTCTGCATGGTGCAATTAGGTTGGTCATTTTGTTAACCTGAGCAAAAAGGGTGATTGGCAGCTGAAGAAGGTGATCAGGTTTTAACCCCGTGGGACACAGAGCTGGAGTTTTAGAGGGGTATCTGGAAAAGGAGGTTGTGTGAGGAAACTCATAATGGACAATAAGACCGGAGTTCAAGTGATGGAGACTCAATTATGCCCCTTGCAAAACTGTTCCATTAATAACTGACACTGTGTTTAAAGTTTACCTTAGTTCTAGTTTTGATTTTCCTATCCTTGGCTTTGTTGTTTTGTCTGACAACCTTAAACAGGTTTCCAGTTGTGACATTTAAGGATTGGTAGCACAACCTATAATTTCATTTCTACTTAGGGACCTTTCCTTCCACTTAAGGGTCTTTTTTATCTGGTGTCTTACTTTATGCCAGAAGAAGGAGTCCCTAATTTCACTCTTCAGGGGTCAAACATAACACAGCACAGATTGCATAGAAAGGTACTTAGAAAATGCATATGGGATATCTAGAGAGGTCCTGAGAAAGCCATAAAGCTCTGCAGTGAACACAAACCAGAACTGGTTCCTGGAGACTTCTAAAATAAAACTTCTGCCTTACTAAAAATCAACATTTTGAACCTAAATCTCAGTTCAAGAGGCAAATGCAGAGTAAACACAGCAAAACTGAGAAGCAAATAGGTTTCCAGAGAGCTGGTCCTGCATAGTCAACCCACTGGAGGAGTGACTGTGGGTTTATGCTGCTGCAAATAACAGCAGAATTGTTCCCCTTATCAGGAGATTTAACTATATTGTGCCTTGCACTCTTACTAGTCTTTGCAAGGCCTTTATGCAACATTACTGGTTGTCCTGAAAAAATTGGGATTAACTTGGAAGACGTATATTGCAGATTGGATTAGACTTCAAAGAGGTGTTGCCAAAGAGAACCTTTAAAAGGCTTTAAAAATGAACTGTACCGATACAGGCTCTCTCCCTTTGAACATGAAGAAAGAAAGGCAGAGTTTAATATTACTTAAATATGTCCAACAATTAAGTTGCGTGGTACTCAAGTAAACCACACGGGGAGGCTTTCAAAGGAAAGTGGATATTTTAGTGACTTATCAATGGCACCATTTCTCCTCAGTTTTCCTGCAGTAAAGGCAGCCATTCCCCTCTAACAGCCCAGGACATGCATGCCAAGGAAAAGTATGCCTTGGAAAAGAGAAATGGTGGCAACCTCTGCTGAAACATCTTCTCCTGTATGGACTCCTCAGCCAGCCTATAGCCTCTCCCAACTCAGATTGGACTGCTGAGATTGCAGAGCCTGAGACTTGGCCCAGGGACTCCCCTTCCTTGTTTGGATATTTTTTATGCTTTCTCCTTCTCAGGCTCTGCAAAATGGGCTGGGGACTGATAAATGCATTCGACCATATGAGAGCCTGTGCCTCTGAAACACCATGTAGGATTTAAATTCGGGACACTGAGAAAGCAATGGGCTCATTTCTGGCAGTGTCTCATGGCCAGTGTCTACCCCAAGTCCTCCATGTGTGCCTTGGCTTGAAGGAGTTGAGGTGAGCAAAGAGGGGCATGACTTCATACTGCCTCAGGTCCCCATCCCTGGTGCTGCTTTCCGCAGACCTTCCCCACATCACCACTGTATGGACAACTCAGCATGTTTCACCCGTGCAGCATTGCACAAGGGATGTGCTGGCTTTTCCAAAAGAACATTAATGAGTTGTTGTTGAGCTTTCAGAGTTGTGGGCCAGGCCCTCCCCTCCTTTAACTCTCAGCTTGGAAGCAGCAGGCACAAGGAAGACATGCTTGGGCTTCATTGGTCACTGGTACTAAGTGATCCTGCCTCAGCTGCCTTCAATGCACTCATGGGATTGTCCAAGATGTGGCTCCAGCAGCTCCCAGATTTCACATGCAGAAGTTTGAATGGATTTCTGTTCATCTCTATCTATTTTTAATTCATCCTTCTTCAGGCTAAGAGGGATTATTTGTCAGGAAGGCTTTAAGGTAACTCATTTTACTGCGGGAAAGGTGAAGCACTGACTGCTGAATGAAGCAAAGTGTTTCTCCAAGCACATTTGGTTGTCCAATAGCATGTGAAATGCACAGTAGAAGTGCCAAGTGTTGCTGTGATAGGGATCTTGTCCTACTGCAGATTTTCTGTTGGAAGAGTAAATAGAGAGGGTAAAATGTCACTGGTTTTGTAGGACATAATAGCTCTCTTTCTTTTCCTCCTGAGAAGCCTGGGAACTCCAAACACGTTTGGGGGCACTTTTATTAAATGAAAATATTCATGCATTATGAGCTCATTTCTATCTTTCCAGCCCAGCTTCGCAAAAGGTCACTTTAACAAACCACTCTCTCAGGAGCTGGGGAGGAGTTGGGAGCTCACACTAATCCTCCTAATTGCACTCTACCTCAAGTTTTCATTTTGTTAATCAGCGGCCAACAAATCCCAGCTTTCAAAACTCATTATGAACCTGCTCCATACTATTACCCCTGCCTTCTCCTTTTGGATACACGTCCCTCTGGCTTAGGCATCCTCTAAGTTGCCTTCTGCCTCTTTTTGGTGCACAGTCCTAACCAACTTTTGAATATAGGTCAACTATAAATAACTGGGGTGCTGCTGCACGTATGGATTAGTGCCAATGAAGAAGCAGAACAGAATGAACACTAGTGGCCAGCTTTGCTCCTGCAGGGAGTTTTAAAACCCAATCTGGGTTCCAAAAGATCTCTGCCAGTGGAAACTGCCCAGACCCAACACTTCATCACTGTATCTCCTGCCTCCATCAGCCCCACCCCATTTTATTATTAGGCAAGACTGTACAATTGGAAGCTCAGGTCGATTTTCACAATCTGCAAATTAAAAGAAAAGGGGTTTGAATTTTCTCCAAGCTTTACATGAGCCTTCTCCCTTCCCTTCGGAGTAGAGCTGGCAATCTGCAGGCCTAATGAATTTTCCAAGTCCCAGTAAAAGCGGAAGCTGCCTGCAGCCCTGCCTACAAGCTTCCAACTCTGCCGGCTCCTCAAAGCTCAGCAGTGCTTTCCACCGTGGTGCCTCTTTGTGGTATGCGCAGGAAAGGTCTAAGTTTCTCCTGGATTTTCTTCTCCTCTTTTTCAGTTACAGTCCGTCTCAAACACACAAAAAAGGGGATTAGAAGTGGAGTTTGGCTGAAGAACAGTGACATCTGTCCTAGTGCTCTTTTCTGAGGGTTTTGTGACAAGAACATTACTCAGGAGTGTGACTAGATGAGAACCATGTCCCACCTCCATTTTGTTTCCATATGTTTGAGTTTGTCATACAAAGGCCATGATCCATCAATCTTTGCTGTGTCATTTGTCACCTAGTTTCTTCACCAACATCTGTTGCAGCACCAGCTCTCAGCCCCCATCGTATCACATGAACTGCAGACTCTGCAGCAGAGGAATTACATGGAACTTGAGGCAGCCATGATTTATGTTGCAATACAAATTGCACTGTAAGTTATGCTGCCCTCAAAGGCGAGGGATGCTGACAAAAGCACCTGTTGTCCAGATTCCTTCTTTCTTCCCAGACCAGTCTCCTGCAAGGTCAAGTCATGGCCAGCGTGGTTTAGGATTCAGGTCATTGGGGATGGTTGCTTGCCTACATTTTCAAGGGGGAATTTTTAAAGAAGCTTCATATACAAGAACAGAGGAATTTAAGTCAGAACATGTCAAGACAATAGTAACGCTCTAGCTAGCTTGGCTCTCTAGTCTGAATGTCCTTGATCAGAACAAAAATTCTAGTAACAAATATCCAACAAGCAAAAGATGAGGCAAATTGCATGTGCATTCCAATGACTTACCCTTTCTAATCTGTTCTTTCTTACCAGCCCATGCTGTCCATTAGCAACATTGACAAAAGGGTACTTTCAAAATTTGCATCATTCACTCTCACACTTAATAACCTTTTCAGCCTCCAAGAATATAAAGCTCCGCTTGTGCCAGTACTGATGATCAGTTCAGATCAGTAGAGATGTGCAATGGTCAGCCATGTAGGAGAGATGTTTTAACGAATCATCTCCCCTTTTCTCCATCACTTTATGGGAGTATTTTATTCACACCAGGTTGTCAATGAAGACAGAGTTTCTCTTTCCTTTTGTTGCCTTACATCTCACCTATGCCACCCAGAAAGTAAGAAAAGTGGTGCGATGTTCCAGTGCTAGTGTGGCACTGCAAACCAGCACCTCTCATTCAGACCGGAATAGCTAAGGATGCAGCACAGCCATCTGCTGGGTTTCTCCACATCAGTCCCTCTTTCTCCCCTGGGAAAGTTTTGCTTGGACAGGATCTGAGGATCTTTCTTTTCTTTAACTTCTCTGGCAGAGTCAATTGGAGCAGCTCTGCTCCAAGAGCTATCCATCATGGTCAGTGCATATGCCCAAAGTAGCTATTTAGAGTTGTTCACTGCAAGTGGTGCAACCTGTGCTGAATGTATTGAGCTTTGCAGAGGTCACACACACTTTTTTGTCTTGTCCATGGCACCCAGCGGGACATGAGAGCATGGCAGAGGTGAGACACAGCATTAACAACTACACCAACACAGGCTGAATCTTAGACTTCGGTCCCACCAGTGTCCTTTGGACCCCCTTCATAACATGGCAGTTACTGCGATGCACAAAGGCTCGTATCTGTCAGAGGAACCATAGGGGAAGGTGTGCCGTATTTGTTCAAAAATTAATTATTGATGTCAGTCAAACTCCTCAGCCTTGAAGGTGTGAAGGGGAAACGTTAAACCTGTGCAAAGGTCACTTTTACCAGGACCTGCCTATTCAACAAAAGGCAAGAAGGGAGAATGATAAATTGCCAACAAGTTCCTGTGTGTTCAAGCAAATGACAAACTATTAACCTGTAAAAGTGAACATTGCAATACAGGAATTTCACCCTGGGACAGCGTCTTCACTCAAGTGTGGGAGCAGGAGGGTTTGTGAGCTGCAGATCAATAACTGAGCACCAAATATAAAGAAACAAGATCATGCAAAAGAAAGTAGAGAGCGTTTTTGCCAGATTAACTTTACTTGTGGTTAAACTGGGTGTCCAGATTTCTTTGCACTTAAAGAGAAAATGCTGGTGGTACGTGGAAAGAAGAAGCAAGTGGACCTTCCGCTGCTCGATACTGGAGTCTATAAACATGGAACCGTTTGTTGAACCGGGGTAGTAAAGTACTTCTTTGTTTATTATCCTCTTGTTTCAGAAACAGGCCACTTGTGAAACAGGAAATCTCTTGAGGACAAATCTTTCATTGAGTTATACTTTAAGATTATGTGCAGCTAAGCCCAGTAAATTGCACAACCACAAATTGGTGTGGATGGAAGAGCATATGAATAAAAAATGGAAGTTTTGACAGTTACGTACTTCAAAACCTTCAAAAACTCTTCCAGCCTCCCCCCCAGTTATTGGGGTGAAAATTCTTTCATGAATCTGGGTTTTTCTGCTATAAAATCAGAGCGCTTGCTAAGAGAAGACTTAGAGGCTGCAGTAATACACAGCCAGCTGCCACTTTTGCATGTGATCTATAGTTCCAACTCATAGAGTTTTTAGTGTAATGATTTGACAGTCCCAGGGCTCCCACACTTATTTGGATACGAACACTCACCCTCTTAGCAAGGAACCTAAACCAGACCAGACATTTTTTGTTTAGGTCCTTAAAAGTTGTTCTCTCTATTTGCTTTCCTTAGTAATCCATGACTGTTGAACATCTGGGGCTCATCATCTGTTTTCTGATGACTATGAGGTATCTCATATTTTGAGCAAGCCCAGGAAATCCCAATGGTTGCTCAGTAGGTTACTAGAGCATGTCCAAAGAACTCAGTGGACTGTCTCTTGAGTCTCTGGTCATCCATCTTCATATGGGCAAGGTCCACCTGCTTTGGATGGGGAGTCACATCTGTTTCAATCTTTCCTACATGGTTTTGGTACGCAATTGCTAATGCTAACTTGATCTAAGACATTAGCTTACATCAAGAGACTCGAAAAAGCCAGGAAGCATTCCATTTCCATGATAAAAAGAAATTTTCAAGATGCTTTTTGGAAATATGCATACATTTTAAAAATAAACCACACCAAAGAAAGCAAACAAAGCAAAAGGCTCTGCTAGTTTATGATACCAATTTCAGTTCAAAGTGAATTCAGACCTATGGCTTGGGCTATGTCTGCACTAAATCTCAAGGTCTGCCAGTGTAAAATTTCTGTCTGTTAGTATAAAGTTTCCTGTGGCCAAGGAGAGAACTTGCAAGCACAGATTTGTTCAGGGCTATGGAGTCACTCTGCATCCTTCCCAAGAGTATGCAGAGACTCTGTCCTCTCACACTGTTGTGTGTGCATGGTCTGGCTGTGTGCCTTGGGGGTGGGTGTACAATCCTATAGTACAGCACAGTCGTTGAAGGTGCTCTCTGCATCTGTGATTGATGCAGGCAACAGTCCCTGGAAGGCAGAGATGCCAATGCCAGCACAGGCCTGCAGGATTTGAAGGGGAGTCCTCACCACCTTGTTTAACAGGGTCCAAGGCTATAAAAAGCAAGAAAACAAAATAATTCCTATTCTCCTTAGGGTCTACAGACCTGGCCTGCCTGAGAGCTGAAATAACTTCCTGCACTGTAGTTAGATTTGGATTGCATAGACAAGGGACTATTTACACATATGCTTGCATTTCATCCGCTTTGCAGGTTCGGAAGTTTATGGCCATCAGCTTTATCTGGCTGTAGTAGTAAACAACAGACCTGCTCAGACAGATGCAAACACACCTGGGTGATGCCACTTCAACTTGGAGTTCAGATTTATTCACATGTGTTTTGGAAGGCTTTGGTTCTCATCTGGAGCAGCCAACGCTCAGGGCTGAAGTGCTGACACCCTTAGTGGAAAGACAATTCAGCTGGCTACAAACCTCAGCGGCTGTATTTGCATCTGTCATCACAAATAGATTTTGGGTTTAGATGGGGGAGAGAAAAGAAAACAAACACAACATTTTCTGGTTAAACAGAAACAGAGGATGGAATCACTGGGACTTGCTAAAGGAGAGTTTATTTAATTTATTCTTCTGTACACACAGCTAGTTTGCTAGGATATTATAACTCAACTCATTTCTCTGGTGACCCATGGCAACCTCTGGATCAAAAGGATTACTCGTGACTCATAACTTACCTTGGCTAAATATAAATATAGGGCTTTAGGTTAAGTAAGCTAGGCCTTAATCAATAAAACATTTAAAGTGACAGTACAAGGAGGGATTTTAAAAGTTGTGCTATTATAATGTTAACTCCTAATACCTGAGTTTCTCGGGCTCTCCTTGTCTGGTTTTAACACAGATGCCCCACCTCAAGGCTTTTCCATGCATTTTGTGCGTACAAGTACAGCTGCATACAGTTTGAATTTTCTCCTGTTCCACAGAGGACGTATGCTCATTTCTCCCACAGGAAATCCAAGCAATTGCCCCTATGGTGGAATACCACAATTAGGTGACCACAATTGCATGCTTAATGAGCATGTATATGTTTTGAGTGCCAGTTTCTCAGATGTGGCCACCTAAATGGGTATCTAAATCTCACTTTTTGGTGGTGAGGTTGAGAAAAAATGTATGAAAGTCTTATTTCATATATCCAAATTGGAGCATTTAAATCCCCAATACTTGCCTAAGTGCCTGTATTTCAATACCAGATCTTATGTGTGAATCAGACAGCCCTGTGGCTAGTGTTGGCAACCAGCGGTTGG
Source organism: Psilopsiagon aurifrons (assembly GCA_025447955.1). Taxonomy (NCBI): domain Eukaryota; kingdom Metazoa; phylum Chordata; class Aves; order Psittaciformes; family Psittacidae; genus Psilopsiagon; species Psilopsiagon aurifrons. The sequence goes on from JAOEHY010011597.1 coordinate 82,298, forward strand.
GAAAATACAAGCTGAATAAAATATGACCCCTTTTAAAGAAACCTGGAAGCTTTCCAAAGAGCTACAAGAATGTAAAAATTACAAAAGTGTTTCTTCTCAGCTTGGGAATGTGCAGGGTCATTCTTGGTTATAGACATGGTGGCTGGTTGAGGGATCAAGTCCGTGATACCAATCCAAACCCTGTGCATGCAGTGAGCAGAGGGTGAGCATACAGCAGGAGTGCCCACTCCCAGGACAACACAGCTTCTGCAACCCATGCCTCCTCCCTTCTCTTGCTGGGTGAATTCATGGATGCTTGTTATAGCATTTTGGAAGGAAAAGCGGTACCATCCTCTATGGCTACCCCAAGGGCAGTGCACAGTGACAAGCTGCAGTCTTGGATATCCTATGATTTTTGTGTTTGTAGGACATCATAGCTAGCCTGGAGCAAGGAATGAAATGCATCCTGGTCCAACCTCACTAACGTCAATTTTAATACACAGATGGGAGAAGAGGCAGTTCATCATCAAATCATCTAATAACCATTTCCAAGTGTACAAGCACCAACTGATTAGACTTGATATGAAAATTATTTTGTGACTGAGTAGGAAGTAAAGAAACTGATAAGTTGGTTTTCTCTGTAATTATTTCAGTATTATTGACTGGCTGGGACTTTACAAACAAATATCACCTATGCTGTCTGCTCCCCATAGTTCACTGATTTCAGTGAAGGGTCCAGACTATCACACCTTTCTCAGAGCTTGCACAGTCCAGTTTATGAATACAGAGGAACTATGCTTTCAGGTATCAAATAACTCCATTTTACCTTTTCCAAGGGAAAGAGCCAAATTTGTATCTGGCTTTTATTCTTGCCCAGGGTAATGGAAAAGGGAAGATGAATTGCAGCCTTAAAACCCCTTCCATGAGTTCTTCAGTATGAATTATATTATATAATTCACAGAGAAGGTGACATGATTTACATCAATATATACAGTTAAATTGTTCTATATTGTAAACCATTAGCAAAGAGGGATGAAGGGCTTATGAAAAGGAGTGGAGAGACTACAATGTTATGACAGAATGAAAAACTTCTGGACATGCAAGAAGACATCACTTTGTTTCCATTGGAAGATGCTTGTGTATGTTTCCTACAGCAACTCTAAGATCTTTGGCCTGTGCACTGGAGACTATTCTTTGTTTATTTTTATTATATACCAGAAACTTTGGTAGGGAAGAGCAGGGGCAGATTGTGCTTCAACTCCTAAAGTACGAGGAGGGGTCCTTTATGGGGGAATACACCAGAAGGGTGTAACTTGCAGCTGATTGGAATTATCTAGTCTACATTGTTCAGCCAACAGTGCAAGAAGGATAATTCTTACATCTAGTTTTGTGGCCTGCTACAACTGTAGGGAAAGGAGCAGTTTCCAATCCAATACAGGGCTCTGATACTCTTCTCATCTTGGTAGCGGCTTCAAACTTCCTTATTTGTTGTTGTTTTCTGCCTGGTGCTGAAGATTCCTGAAGGAAAATAGTAATTTTAACCCTTCACCATCCTTGAAAATGTGTTTCAAGAAACATTCTTGTTTTCTAAAAGGTGTTTCATTTTTCCCCCCTGGGGACCCATTTAACTTTCCTTTCTAGTCTCCTAACAATCTGTAATGAGGTCTTTAGTAGTTCTGCTTGTTGTGAAACAGCTTTGGGAGATAACTCCTAGCTCATGTTAACCACACTTCAAATAATCTTTGTGTAACTGTGATGCAAACCCATAATCTCCCAAAGCGAGTTTATAACCATTTTAACAACCGAGACTTATGGAGGTTATTGCAGGATGGGCAGGGAGAGAGGGGTGAGGAACTCACCAAGGAAGCACAGTTTAGTTTGTCTTCCAAACAGCTCCATATCTCTTACAGCTTTACAAGGATGAAGTGGTGGGTGAACAAACAAGGAGGCCGAATCTCAGATAAAGAAAGGGGGTCCCATTCTGACCAGCAGCCTTCTTCTGGAAGGTCATATAAGCACATTCTTGTCTCTATGCAGTGAGACAGATGCTTGAGTTTCATAGGACTCAACACCTTCAAACGTAAATGAAACATACCTTGGAATAATGAATATACCAAGCCCTGACATCTGAATGCACACACATAGCAGCTGTGTGCTGTCCTTGGGGACACCAATGGTGAGGGAAAAGAGAGGCAAAAACTTTGTATTTGAAGAATACAAAGAATACTGGAGAATATATTGCATTAAAATCTTTCTTAGACAAAGTCTACCTGCATTGTGGTAAATGAAACCCTGCACATATCAAGGACAGAAAATGGTTTGGGATTTGAAAATAAGATGGCTTCAACATCCCTTCACATAAGTCTCCCAAGAACACAATAAACAACATACAGGGGCAGAACTGCTTCTAGAAGAAGATGAAAGCCCCTAAATGTAATGTTTGACTGTTTTTTGCTTACTCAATTGCTTTTAATTAAGCCTTCCTTGGTCTGGGGAGCCAGACAATGCAGAGAAGAGAAAGGACAGCAAGAAACCCACCCCCTCAACCCTTTGCTCACTAACTGAATTTTCACAGCTTTAAAGCACAGTCTTCCTCCATGGGGGCACAATGCTTCTGTCTAAACCTGCTTATGAGAATTTATTACCCCAGAGTGCAGTCTTTGAAACCATGATTGTAACGGTAATAATTCCTAAGCAGTGAAACTCATGAGAGGCTGTAACGTAATGCCAACTCTATCCTATTATGGTTTTAATTGGAATATACATTTTATGTGCTATTAGAGAAATGTTACTGTCCTTCTTACGCTTAATACTATATGAATAGCTAAAGCCCTCTAATGACCGTGTAATTTATTGTCCCTATAGTTATGGCATTAAGCTACAAGTCACCTAATACTTACAAACATTGTAAACTCCAATTACAGCTACACCAGTGATCCTTCTGTCAACTGAGCTAAAAATGACTGAACGATAAGGTTAAGAACTGAGCCACGTAACGCAGTTATCTGGAGCTCAGCACCTGTACTACAGAGAAATGTCCAATAAACTATGGTTAAATAGTTTTACTTTGTTATCAGATATAAGTATAGCAAATACAACCAGCTTCCAGAATGATGCTGATCACCCTGATTCCACCAATCCTTTACGTATTTGTCAGTGTTAGCCTAATTTACTGCCACCAGTCAATCACTGATTCTTAAGAATCTGACAGATTTCACAGGCACCAGAATGGATTCTGCCCACCCCTACAGAAATCTTGGAATTTCATCAAAAATTGCCTGCCAGGTGGGGTATTCTTCTCAAATATCTACCCATTTGAGGAAGTATCAAACTAGCTGGCAAGAGAGCTCAGAGAATTTGGGAACAGGTTAGATAGCTTTTGACCTGTGACAGGAACTAGTGACCTTCACCTAGAAAGCAAGGTAACCTGCAACAACCATTGTGAATTGCCAGAGTACAAAAGCAGACCTCCAATATGAATACCTTTGCCTGGCAACTTCAAACAAGGAGTCAAGAGAAGTCACTTGTGCTGCCCAATTTGCTGTTTATCACATACTTTATAATACTATAGTATACAAAAGTACCAGAAAACCACATGTCGGTCTATCTTATTTCCCATAAAAAGGCACAGATTATATGTGTGTGTATATTTTCCCCTAAACTGTAATTTGTATTTATTTTGGAGGGGGTTTAAGCCACACAAGAGATGATAGTTCAGAAGAATCCCAGAACCAGTTGCACTGAAGCCATTACAAATGCCAACGGAAATAGTGCCATGGTTGATCCATGATGTCTGTGTCATTCCTCTGGCTAAGCATTCCTTCCGAAAGATTAAACGTAGCAAATCAAGTGCATAAAATGGATTAATTACCTTTCCTCACTCATGACTTGTGATTGCTTTCTTAAGCCACCTAATGTTTCTGCAGCCCAGAGAGGTGGACTGAGTCTTGCTAAAGAGAAACCCAGCAAATTGCGCATTTCAGCTGCACATGTTTAACAAGAACGAGCATTTCAGCTACACTTTGTGACGCGTCTGAGATTTGTGTGGCTTCCTCCATTTCCCATGACCATCCAAATATTCATGAAGAATTAATAACATGGTCCTACTTTTAGCAAGTTCCATTCATTCTTATTTGTATCTGGCTATAATCAGCAGCAAGATCTCAGATATTGGATGACTGCATTTGATTCTTGAGTTCTTTCCTTTCTGTTTCTGTCAAAGCAGATTAGCTGGAAGGAGCCTGACGAGGAAATCGAGCGAACTGTGCAAGGTTGAGAGGGCATTTCACTGAAATGTAATATAATAAGCACAATTTAAACACTGACAAATCCCATTCACCTCTTTTGTTTTCCTGAAATGTTTAGAATTATTTTCACCATCTTTTTTAATAAATAAAATTGTTCTATTAGTTTGTCGTACATTTGGATTTCATTAATTTCCGAATATTTTCCGGGCATCTAAAATTAAACAGATGTCATCAGGCTCATTTAGACCTCAAATAACCCTTGCAACAAAACCAATTATTCAAGGGTCAGTGGGAAGGTGGAATTTTATAATAAAGTTGAAAAGTTGAAGAAGAAAGTGGAAAAGGAAAAGAAGAAGAAACAATGCCAATTCCGTGTCTACATAATTGTTAGCACAACAACCAAAGATCTATTTTATTATTGAGGGAAAAGGGTGGAGCCAAACAGTGAAAGTTCAGGAAAGCTCGTTTATTCCCTGAATGCTCCAATTGTTCCCTTTCCCCTGGCAATTAGTCAAGAAATTGTTCTTCCAGCTTTCCAGTTCCATCATGGGGACGGATAAGAGGACAAAGGTTTGATTTTGCTCTGAAAGTTGGCCCTGTTGGTCAAATATCCAAACCATCATGTGTGGGGAAATGCAATCCATAGAAACACAGCAGAACGGACAAAAGCAGAACCTGGGACCTCTGGCAGCAATCACATACTCTAAACAACGCTTCCCCCTACTGAAAGGATGAAGGGGGTTAATTTTGCCTTGTAAGCACAAATTGCAATTAGTCAAGGAGATTTTAGGCTGTAGAAAAAGTTTTCATCTCTGCTGGCCTCTTTTCATTTCCACCCCCTCAGCTAGGACTTGGTTCCATGAGCAGCTTATCTGGTCTTTGGGAAGAGGGAAGAGGCTGACACTGAGCCATGGCAAGGAGAGGCTGGAAACTGGCTGGAGAATGTGCTGCGGGAGCGTTCCCCAGCAGGTATCTCAGCGGGCAATGCTGAGACAGAACAAGGTGCTAGGGAGGAATAAATGGCTTCTGTTATCCCAACAGAAAGGAAAGGTTAAGAACGGGGTAGACAGCCAGTTGCTTTCCCCTTTCCCACACCTTGCCATAGAGGGAACCTTGTTCCCACCTCTTTCAGCATCTCCAGATTCATAGGGGTGTGTCTGAGATCAGACACCAAAAGTCCAACCATTGTGATTTCTCTGCTGAAAATTAGGAGCTCCGTTTTACTCTGCTGAGCAGGAGGGAAAATGAAAATTGATTTTCCTTTGTAACCTGAGAAGAGGCTCACTGAGCTCTCCTGCCAAACTGCAGAGATCTGCAGTGGCCCCTGCCCTAAACTATACCATCCTGCATAGCTGCCAGGATCGCTAAATGAGGACCTAGACAAATGAATAATGTATTGCATGAAAACTGTTACCATAACGTTAAAACCCTGCTGCTGGAGGCTGAAGATCTCTCTGAAATACTATCAAGCACAATGGAAAGGGAGCGGAGGGCTAATATCTGAAAAGAAATTTAATTACTGACCTCGGAAAATCATGGGTTAGGATTCTCTTTTTCCTCGTATTTTCAGACACAATGGCTGTAACTCTTCATCTGACCCAACATTAACTTTCTACAAATTAGAACAGATGATTTATAAAAACACCTCTTACTCTCTTGACCTGTTTTATGTCTGCTCTTGCTTACTACACAGTTGCACCCTGTAGTCTCAGTTGAGTGGATGTGCGGGCTTGTTACTTTGGGACTGAAGCTGATAGCTCAAGCCATGCAGACCATCCCTATAGAGGCACCACAGCTCAGCAGAGCTTCTGTCCACAGGAGGTTTATCTCTAACCTGAAGAGGGGAAAGAATGTGGCACATTCAGCGGAAAATTCACACATGGGCAATGGTAGAAGTCTCTTGAATGACCCGCACTGCTCTGAGCACAGCTGGGGAAGGAGAGAATGCTCCACTTGGAAGATCCTGTGTCAGGGCTCTGGGATCCAGCCAGCTGAGCTACCTGGGGACCAGTGTTCTAAGCATCAAAGAGTAATGTACAGCATGGAGGGATGCAAAGTTGATAGACAGCTCTGCAGAAGAGCTGCTTTCCTACAGAAGCTCTTAGGCAGAGGGGACCCTGAGCATCCCACTGCTTAAACCTCCTCTGCAGCAGAGAGGGGAGCAGTTTGCCCCGCCTGAGGGATTCTGCCTACCCTGGGGTTGGTACCTGGGCTTAGGTGTTCTTTTGTTTTGCGAAGCCGAGTGACCCAAACTGATGCCATCAACATGAGCTCATCTAACCCTGCAGATAGGGCTTTGCTGCTGGGTGAGCCAGCTGACTTGCTCCAGGGAGACATGGAAGCAGTCAAGACACAGGCAGATGCAGATCATGAGCCAACTCCAGAGTCAGAGGAGACTTTGCTTAGCATAGCTTTGGTCAGGTTACCAACCCCTTGCTTGTAAATAACCTCTGATAACAGATGGCAGCAAACCAACGACTGTTGTGAAGTTGTATAAAGTTTTCCTAGCAATAAGATTATCAGACCTGCCTTTGATTCAGTCAACACAGCAGGTGCTGCTGCAAAGAGAAATTCGTTGCACTAACTTCAGCCTTCACAGACAGCAAACGTACCTCTGCATAATTCATACTGAAAAACCTCAGTTTTTCAGTAGGGTTTTTGTTTGCTCTTTTATATTTTCCTCCCCCTTTTATTTAGTGTTTTCCAGGTTTCAAAACCAATGGCTGCTCATGGTGGAGGAGTAATAGAGGCTTTCATATTTAATAACTCTTAAATCTTGCTCAACATGTGGCAATTGTTAGGTAGATTTGAGCTGCAATTAAAGAGGCACCCTTCTTTCTCTTCAGGAACAATATAGGCTCTTAATCCGACTAAACCCATCATATTTTAAGAGCTGAGATCATCCTGAGGCAAATGGTATCAAACTTAACATGGATCTGTTTTTCATAGGGTAGTTTAAAAGTTAAAGTTCACTTTCCTAAAAGTCTTTCCATTAAAGAGAAGGCAGCTCGGAGCTCTCTTTTCAAGTATCCGCAGGTACCTATATCATACAAAACAACATCTGGGGGATGGAAGGGGAGGATAATTACTGAAATTCTTTTCTGAAGTCCCTTTTTCCTCAAGACCCTGAGTTGGGATTCTAAATAGAAGTGAGATGAGGGGGGTTTTGCTGCCTGATTTGAGATTTGAGTGCAGATAAAAACACTATTTGTGTGACTCAGCCCTCGCGGTGCTCACAGGTCTGATGCGGATAACTGATAAAGGCTGTAAAAGACAGGAATAAACAGTGATAAAACAACCGAGCGCAGGTTGGCTTCAAACCAAAACACATGTTTAATAAAACCTGTGTGGTTGAAGGGGAGACTTTTTTGTTTCCTTTTGTGGTGCCGTGGTGGCTGTAAATATCCGTAAGGAATCTAGGCTCAAACTGAGTTTGTGCTGTTGTTGCAGGCTGGTGGCCTGTGCTTGGTCCCGTGGTGGCACGGGGCTGGGGTCAGACACCAGGCTCAGGGATCCAGTTTAATTTTGCAGCTTTTGTGGTTACAGTTCTGATTTTCCAAGTGGAACATGGGGAAATACCTGCCAGAAAACCAGAGGTAGGTAGCAGGGCTAAAAGCTGATAGGAAGGGTAATACACAAAGCAGGGTCAAAGAAACTCATCAATACAGGGAATATGTTTCCTTTACGGTCTTGTCCATATTCCACAACCAAATTCCCCTTTGCACCTACAGCATTCGTTCAGGTGCCTCAAATCCCTATTTTCCCACAAGAGCTCCCACTCCCTAATCAGCTGCTATTCCTAATGCCTTACTTTTCCACTTTTCCCCTTTCCATTTTTCACAGACCTTACACTCCGGAGTAATTTTAACCAAAGACATGAGCCCTTGCTCTGATTCACAGCCTTCATCTATGCAAAGATGAAAGCCACAGTGGCAGCAGCAGTGTCTTTCAGAGGCTCTGTACCAAGAGGTATCTATTAATATCCACTAGTCATGCTGCTAAACCCTACATCCTCCTTTGAAAAGGTAATCCTCTACCGTAAAGGCTCAACAAATGAGAACACCAAGGGACTTCCCTCATTTCTAATACCTGCAAATGACTTGAATGAAAATGCCTCCACAAACTTTGATAGTTTGTGGAGGGCACAAAATTGGAGAGGGAACAAATAACGAGGAACAAGGGATTTGAATTCACTGGTTGCCTGGGCCAGTGAATGGAAAATGCAGTTTAATGTACAGAAACATAAAATAATAAGTCTGGAGCCAGCAAACCAGACAGAAGGATATTATACTGAATGGTGATGCATCATATTGACCAGTGAAAGGATTTAGAGGTCACTGCAGGAAAATCCTTGAAGCCTTCAAGCTGGCATGCAGCTGAAATGAATATAACTCTAGGAGAGCAGCATAGTGCTGGAGGCAAAGGGAAGGGATGCGCTTTCCTCCACTGTCTGTGCATCAATTTGCTCTAATTGGAGTGATACCTTCTCCTCCCTGTCAGTGAAACACGGAGACACCCCCTGTACCCCAGCTCCTGTCTCCGCAAAGCATTCCATCCCTGGGCTTGCCCTTCAATGGATGAAGGAAAAGGCAGCACAAGGTGTTTACTTGTTACTGGTACAGCACAGGCGGATGCTCTGCAAGTCCATTCCAAAGCTTAGTGATGCTGGTCAGCACAAAAGCAGGAACCCAGACCCCCGCCTCATTTGCTACCTGTTCTTCACTTTTGGCACTGACAGGCATGAAAAGCGACAAAAGGAGAGCCCAGGGCCCCCAGGCATGGCGGGTTTGCCAATCTGAGCACAGAGCAGCCGCCTCAATCCTGCAGCCACCCAGGCAACTGAGAGCCCATATTTCTGCAGCCATGCAACCTTAGTGGGATATTTGCAATGACAGATCAGAGATAAAGTGGAGTGGGGCAGGGTAAGAGAAAAGAAGCAAAGGTGATAAAGCAGTTAATTTGCTTCCCCATCTCCCTAACAAACAGTCTCATTTTGTTACTTTCCTTCTCCTTGCTCTGCCAGAGTACTTCATGATTTTCCTCTCACAGCTTTCCTGCAAAAACATCAACCAAAAGAAACCCTGAAGTCTGCTCCTCTCCCAGCTGCCTCCCTGTTTCAACTGATACCTTCCCACATTCCTTCTTCTATAGCTGAAAATACGGACAGCCTTTAAGCTTTGCTGGACTGCTGGTTAGCTGCAGGTAAAGGGCTCCATTAGCTCATTAACAGTATCCATGGGTAATGGATAATCCCTATGGGTGACTGCGGGAAATATGTAGCTAGACATGATGGCAAATGGTGAGAAAATTTAGCACGGGTCTAAATCAGCGCTTCACACACACACACAGAGCCTTGTAAAATGGATTTGTCAGGACTAGGTGGGGAAGTGTTTCCTCAGTCCTTGCTGCGAAGTGCATTACCTCCGCCTGCGGCTCCTGAGTTAATTCTGGGTTTTCCCACCTGGGGGAGCAGCAGAGATTCAGAGCCAGGCTGCCAGCGCAGCTCCCTCCTCCTTGGGAAGTGGATGCAGGTAGGACGGGGTGAATACCCTCGGGGTTGCGATGAGCATCCAGACGATGCAACCACTGCGAGAAGTCCCCATTCCTCTCCCCTTCCTCTGTCCCTCTGCAATCCATTCCCCCCTTCTTCTCCACCCTTCCCCACTGCTTCTCCCCCCCCTCACAGCTCCCCAAATCCCAGCATAGGACAGGGCCAGGAGGCTGGTGGGAGCAAAGAGACCCTGATGGAGGTGCTGTGGCTCATGTCTGCCAGAGGTGCCTGGTCCAACCAGGCAGGATGAGGGCCACCAGCCAGCCAGGGATCTTGCAGGATACGCGACATCTGGCAGTCACCAGCGCTGTCTCGGCAGGTCTGCCTCTGGCTGTTTTCCTGTATGAATGGATAGATAATCTGGATGTATTCCAGCTGAATTGGTGTACACATGATGTTCGGAATGAGCTTGAGGATAGAAACACATTACTGACCTATTATGCTGCCTAGAATACAGGACCTGGAATTGCTTCCAAGTCCTCAGTCCAGATGCCTGTCCTGGCTGTCTCCCAACTCCTATGGCAGGTGAGACAGAAGTCAGACCTGCTTTCTCACCCTGCTCCATGGTTTCCATGGGGAAAATAAATGAGGACATAGGCCCAAAGCCACAGCAAAGCCCTAAAGAACTAATGCGACCATGGGTCCCCGTGCAGAGGTTTGTCCACAGCCAAGGTGGAGCCCTGGTATAACCCCTGAGGTCTAGATTATACCACACGCACTGCATGGAAGTTTAATACACACCAGTTGATAACCTGTCAGTTTGATCTATGGCAATTTCTTATTGAATAAACAAGATTTTCATGCTGTCAGTGCATTTCCTTTTCAGAGGCAGAATGACTTCCAACCAGCACATGCATCAAGGAAAATAAAACACTGTTTGGTGCCATAATATCTCACCTCTCCCAGCTGCCTCGGTTGATTCCCTCTTTCTGCTAGTCACCATATTTGAAATATATACATATATATACACCAGCTAAATTCAAGTTTCCTTCTTCTTTCAAATTTTGCTCATCTTCCCGATTCAGTTAAGGCTTGTCTCTCCAATCCTTTGCTACACAGCACTGTTTTCCAAAGCAGGCTTTAACGCAGGAATCAAGCCACAGATAAAGATAAGACTGAATGCAACTTCTGCAATTGGCTTCTAGAGATTTCCTAAAAGAAACCATGCAGTTATTTTCTGCACCTACTACTGATCCCATCAAGAGCTTAAAACCCAGCCTTAATGTGCTTTATTGTCTGAATGAACCCATAGCAACGGTAGAGCAAAGATGAGCAGTTTTAGCTCTTCCATTAGGGTACAAACTGCTAAAAGACAAGAAAAACTACAATAACAAACATGAGCAAGCTTGCTGCAGCTGTGCTTGTCAGCTCCAGACATTAGTGTGGCTAATTCCGATTGGGAACAGTTCCTGGGCTTGGTGATAAATTAATCCCGACTCTGACTGTATGGAAAGATTTTTCTCTGCATAAGCTGAAAGAAAACTTCCAAAACTTCTTACAAAATCCCCTTTACAGTTATTTTGGTGAGTACACATCAAAATATTTTGTCTGTGTATCTTTTTTGGATACAGTCTCTTTTTTATTTTGATGGAAAGATTTTAGAGTAGGATTCGCTTCATCCAAATGGGAAAAAATTAATGCTCAGGCTTGCACTGAAATTGCAGAAGTATGAAGTACTTGCAGAAGATGGGGTTACGTCTGCTTTCCTGGAGATAAGCTGGAAGTTCTTTGTAGGAAAAGAGCAGTGCTGTTGGACCGTGTCTGAGAACGGCCTCAATTCTATTTCAGATTCCTGTTTTAGGAAAAACCCACAGACTGCTAAAATCAGGCCACATGGCACCATCCACTGCTCTGGTTTCCATCCATGCTATGTCACTCTTGGTTCATTGGCAGAAGGACATGGCCCAAGGGACCAGAAGACCACTGATTGGAAAGAATCCCCAGGGCAATAATCCAGTTTGGCCAGTGCCTGGGAGAGACACCAGGACAAGGTTGCAGGGGCAGTGCGATCCAGGCAACTGGGCATCTTCTTCCAGCTGCGTCTGCCTTCCATCATCTCTCCAATTCCCGTGCTTTCCTTCTGATGTTCAAACTCACATACCACATTCATTTCGCAGTTGATTTTGGTCGCACTCCTGCAGGAGCTATGGGTTTCAGGAAGTTATTCACCTGGGCAGTTTCACCTCAGCCCCTAATGAATAGCTTCATTCTGAAATAACAAATATAAACAGAGGGAAGGCTGCTTGCCACAAGGATTCCTTTATACTGCACCGTGAATTGTTGGCCAGTGGCCATTTAGCATTGAAAAGCCAGAGCCACCTGTGTCAGGTGTGTTTAAAGTTCATATTGACTCCTGCCCACCAGTATTTGCATGATGGACAACATCAGAGAAAGGTTCATTTAGTCATTAATTTTTTCCTGACATGGGGAACGGAAATGAAAAGGAGCCCTTTTCTTCCAGGAGCAGCTTTTGTTTCCCAGTGTGATCAGTCAACTCCCAGCTCTGCGTCATCCAGCACAGGGCAAACTCAGGTCTAGAGGGTCAGGGACGTTTTGGGGTCCAGTGGGACCCTGCATCCATCTCATCCTCACACACCCTCCTCTCTGCCCCTGCTGCTTCCCAGCCTTGCTGGATGTTGAGATCCGCACAGCCTCACACAATGCAGCTTCCTGGGAATGGATTAGAGAGCAAGCTGTGCGGTATATTTGTTATGGCCATGACTTCCATGGAGAAAACTGTGACTTCTAGCAGGTTTTGTAGATTTTGTAACCTCAGCCAGCCTGCTACTGACTCCCGCATGAATTTTTACAGCTTTGGCTCTGTTTGTGAGCAGTTTAGTAGAGAACACAGATTTTTAATGGATTTAAGTTGCTAGTTACATATTACCAAAGGGTGTAACATTTTTTATGTTGTAATATAAAGTCTGTTTGTGTTGTCTCTATTTCCCACAGCACACAGGATTAAATACAGCGCACCATTGTTGAGTTTCTCTCTGAAGCTGGCCATGGGGAGGTCTGGGCCATGCCAGTGCATCAGCAGTGGTTGCAATGATTGCTGCGGATGCAGGATATCATATTGGTTGCAGCCTATAGGAAACCCTAAGGACACTCATCCTATATGGGAATCCCCCTCCCATAAAACAGGAGGAACCACAGGTGGGAGAGTGCATAGCATGGTTCAGGCAGGAGGGCTGGAGGGATTTGTAAAGGGGTTTGGAGCTGAGGGGAATTTATAAGGAGGATTTATAAGGTTTCCTTTCTGTTCCCTAATGGGAAGCTTCGAACAGGGGGAATTAGGACCTCTACCCACACTGATGTTCCTCTCCAGCAACCAAAGCTCCCCCCTTCCACACTCCTCCCAAGTGGGATAAATTTGCAGAGTCTGGCTACAAGCTTGGCAGTGGCCTTGGCGCGGATGTTGTGGAGGGCAGAATGTGCTTGATTAGTTCAAATACCATCTGTACGCCTGGTTCAGGCAGCGCAGTGTTTTAGAAACAACCCATTTTGCTTATATAAGGACTAGCAATGCAGCCAAGCTCTGCAGCACATATCTGGTTCTCTCAAACAGTTATTGGTGGGTAGCCAATACTTGTTACTTTTCTCCAGAACAATGAATAAACTACAGTACAGAGATAACTGGCTACTCCACACACTGATGTCAGGCAAGAAACCCTCTGCTTAATGACTTAAACCGATTTTTCTGCAGCTGAAAAAAAATGAGACAAGCAAGAAAGAGACATTTAAATTCTATTTACATTCTATATTCACTCAGAATACATTTTAGCATCGTTATCCCATGAAGCAGGGAGGCTAAATCCATCCCTTTTCCATAGGTTTCTTTTATAACTGATGCAGCTTTAGGATTTTTGTCTTGGTGTATTTTTACTGACCTAAAATGTCCTCTTTGGTCTAATAACAGCTTCACAGCTCATTTCTTTACATAGCAAAGTCAAGGGAGGGACTCCTTCTGCTTTCCTTCTGCTTCTCTCCAACCATCCTAAACATGAAATCAGGCCTTGCAGAAAAAGCAAAGCTCAGAGACCTGTAGGGAAGGGGCAGTTTTATGGCTGTTGTCTGTCTGTAATGCATGGGATCTCTAGGGACAGTCTCTTACACATCATCTGTCACTCAAAGAAACAAAAGAAATCAGGGAAACTTTCTCTCAAATCATTCTTGGCCTGATCCTGCAAACATTTGTGACGGGGCTTTGGTGGGATTATTCCCCTAAGCAGTCAGACATCAGTCTCACCAACACTGGTGTGTACTTAGCAGTGCACACCTTGGCATGACATGAAATAGGGGGGTGCTGCTCACCTGCCTGGGTTTTCCATGTGTGTCAAAGCATGTCCCAGCTTAGGGCATCGGGTATTTTCAGAGCTGCCCTTTGCACTTGGAAGGAATCCATCTAAATATTTACATGTATTTTGCTCCTATAGTAACAAGAATACTGCCATGGGGTGTCTCAGGTTAACGTGCTGATATATCCTAATGTTATGGCACTGATTTAAATAGCACACCTACAAATAAGTGTGGTTCCTTGCTCACCAGGAAGGATGGGTGGCTTGTGGGAAGCATCACAACAGTGTCTGATGTATGGAGAAAAAGCTTGGGGAGGGATGAAAATGCACACCAGGGATTTGAGAGCTGCAGCGCCGAGGGCAGAGGAAAAATCAGAACTGATCCCATTAGTTCCTGTGACTGCTCTTTTCAGGAAAGCCAGGCTTTTGCCAAAGGAGATAAGTAAATTCCCATATTCCTTCTCAATCACGCCCAGATTTAGGTTAATTTGGGCGGTTACCCAGCATCATTAATTGCACCTTTTATTCCAGATGTGAAGAAGAGAACTGTTATCCTCAACATTTCAAAGTTCACTTGTGTAAATCCTCTTTCATCACTGCTGAAGGCAATTTTGCCTGGATGCGGTGCTAAAATCTGAGCTTTTGCTAAATTATGGCACGAAGCAGAGTGGGGAGAGGTATTTGAGGAAAAAGCCTTATTCCTCTGTGAAGAGTCTGAGGATTAAGCTGGATGTTTGTTATAAAGTTGGACAAACTCCACCAAAATGTTCTTTCTTCATCTCTATTTCAAGTTTACAACAAGTTAATTTGTGAATTTGCTTTCCCTGTGCCATTGTCCTCTTACTGACTGACATGGTCCTGGAAACAAGGAATTGTGGCAAACATTGCAGGGAAAAGAAAAGGCAAAGAAATTAATTTCTGCAATCATATTTGCACAAAGAAACCAAACCAGCTCAAATTTCCAATTGTAAATGTTAAGGATAAGCCTGTCAGAGGGAGATTGGCATTCAAAAAAAAAGGTCTTCTAGCAAATGGATTCAAGAAAATCTTATTTTATGCTCATCAAAGTCAAAGCTGATGAAATAACCAATATTGAATTACTCACTAAGCTCTGATCCTACAGTCCTAATACAAGATCTGTCCTGCAGTAGCAGCGAGGAATCTAGCCCATTGTTCTCAGAGATACTAAAACCCCTTTTTATATAGGTGGTTATAGATCTTGTGTCTACATAAAATGTCATGCTTTTAAAGAAGTAAATTCCAAAGCAAATGTAACTCTTCAGAGCCATCATGACACAGGGTTTTATTGCCAGTTAACTCTCCCAGTAAACATCAGGTCCTGCCACTCTGCTCAGTCTCGACTCTTCTCCCGAGATTTATCCTCCATACAACACTAAGCACACGCTGCTCACTAAGTTGCTCTCTCAGTGGAACTCTAGGAGCTCGGGCTTGGTGGCCTTACCTGGCATTTTACAGGTGTCAGAGAGAGCACCAAGAGCCCCATGGCTGCTTAACAAGGGAGATTTTTGGCTTTGTCAGAAGATAATTGCTCCAGTAGTGAGCTGCTGCTAATCCCAGGCTGTGTGCTTGGTGCTGACCTGCAGCCCTGCTGTTTACATCAGCGGGATTTTTAAGGCCAGATTTTGCACTTAATTGCAGCAGTACAAATCTGGATTCCTAAATCTCCCTCCCCAGGCATGGAGCTCCTTCGGATTTGATGGCAAAATTCAGGGCTGATCCTGCAGCTGCTGAAGCCGGTGGGCCTTGTCTTGCAGTGAAACACAGGAAAGACCTGGGCTAGGCTGCCTCCCAGATTTCCTAAAGGTAATAAATGCCAGCAATTAGGGGCTCCTCTTGCTCCGGGGAGCAAAGGCTGCCTTATCTCTGCTTGCCGCAAGCCTTGGGACCATTGAGCCTGGGTGGTATGGGAAGGTGTCACTGTTAGAGAGGCTGTAGAGGGGATTAATACCACTGTGAGCTACATTTTGTCCTGTCAGAAATCTCTGCAAAAAGAGCAGGAGCTGGAATTGCAAGCTTTCAGCTTTAAGCCCTGAACTCGGGGCTATACAGCAAGATTAAAGCATCAGCCTTAATGTTTTTCCATAAAGAAGTGAGAAATCTTCATGCATTTAAAGGCATTCCCTCTTTTTCAATAAGCAACTGAGCCAAGAGACTGATTTGATGTCAGTGTTCACCGCCTTTCGCTGCTACATTTTCTATAGTACTACACCAGGCTGCTGAGCAAGAGGCTAAAAACCCTCAGCAAAAAGGCATAGCGGCCAGCATTGCAGCCCTGGGCTTCACAGGTTCAGGCTCCCTCCCCAGCCCTGAGACCAAGTCTTGCTGCAGATATTGCACACGAGGGCTTCTGCAGAGTGATCTGAATCCTCTAAAAGCACTATGGAAAAGTCTAAACACCAAAGTCTCTGCTGGAGGAAAGCATGGATTAAATTGCTTGGTTGCCGTAAAGTGCAAAGAGAAACCGGTAGACAGTGAAGTGATGAAATAATTCGTTAGAAAGAAAAAGGGTTTATTAGCTCTGTGGAATTCTGTTGGTAAATCTGGTTTAGTGGCCTCAGCTTTGCAAGCAGTGCAGACATGGAAATGTTTTGGCTGCAAATGATTATTCAACAAAAATGCAAAGTCTGTCCTGACCCCTGTATTTCCATCGTAAATGTGACCCGCACATGGAAACAGCACAGAGAATACAGGTTAGTTGTTTTCTGCAGCAAGTTTTTCTCCTAAATCAAACACATTTACCCTTACCTGTGCATGATGATATAAGAAAATACAGAGGGAGAGTTTCAGTCCTTCCACCTTGAAACGCAGCATCCGTCTCCCCGGGCTTACATGTGGAGGAACATTGACACAGTGCAGAGCTGTGTCACTGGTGTGCTTTAGATCAGCTCTACATTTCTTTAACATGCAGGGGAAAAAAAGAGCCATGATTTTAAAGGGTCCTTCTTTTCCATAGGCAGTTGCTATCCTCTATAGTGCATCATTATTCAGTTCTAAATCTGCCATTATAGAATTACAGAAAGGTTAATTAACCAGCCACGCTGAAGTACCTGGTAATGCTGGCAGGCTGATAGTTAATTTGTGTCAGGAACCAGATGAAAGGAGCTTCAGCCAGAGTGGAGCACCAAGGTTAAAGCCAGAATGTTGTATTGCAATTTTCAATTCGAGAAACTAGTGTGGGAACAAAGGGCAGAAGTGGAGGCGACGATTTCCTCTTCTTAATGCTTGTGAAAGCAGCCTCATATGCTTTTATTTCCACTGTATGCATGCAAAATGCATTCATTTGTACTTAAAGTTTAAGGCAACTCCTGGAGTCAGGTTTTTGAGATAGAAGAGAGGAATAATGAATCCAAAAACATAAAAGAAAACTTGCTTATAAAACATAAAGAAGAAAGATCGTTTTCCTAAAGGTGAATTGGATCTGTTAATGGGCATTACATTTTAAACACGTTCAGAAGTTAAAACTGATGGAGACTGCAGGGAATAAACTTCTGTATCCGAGATCAAAATAGTGGCATATTAATTCAGCCAATCTTTCTTAACTCACCCTGACAAGCAGACACGATGGCTTCAATGAAATTAGTTGCACTGGTAAAATACAGAGATAAGGCTGATTATTAAAGCACACCTAATGTTCCACAAGTAGCTAGTATTGAAGAAATTATGATATTTAGAAGATTTGAACTTGAAACTCGTATGCACAGACGTACGCATATCCAGCTGTGTGTTTGATTTAACCATCGTGTGAAAACAGCTCAGAAATGCCTGGAAACAGAGTGCCTTAAATTATTTTGTCATTGCCTTAAATTATTTTGTCACCTCTGTAGCAGAAAGTGCTTGTTCTTGCTCCCACCGTGGTTCATGCCTCATTGACTTCAATGGCAACAGCAATGACCAAACATACACAAGTATTTGTCTTCTGTAACAGACTACAGAAGTCAACAGGAGAGGTTGCCTGTGTTATTCCGTTGTTACTGCATTCATGAGGTGCTGTTTGCTCTGTAGGAAAAAATACAGCTCTAATTAAAACCAACAAACGTATGTCCCAACTTTAACCAGTATTTTTCAACCCCAGAAATACGTACAAAATGAATATATGAAAATGCTGTCGAGAGCTTTAATTCAAGGAGCAATTAAAGATGCCCACGCTGCCAAGACCTTTTGTAGTACTACTATTCCTTTTCCTAGAAGATAACCTTTATTTTCCCAAGGTTTATCTTGAGGAAAATCACTGCCTGAAATGAATTTTCTCTTTTATGAGCTGTAACTTAAACCACTGAACCCGCTGCTGTACAACGATGTCCTGTGTGGTATTGCAGAAATAAAGAGCTACTTCCTTGGGTAGGTTTTATTTTGAAGTACCCATTTCAATAGAGGAGGGGAATTTATTTAAAGTGAAATTTTCCTCCTCAGCAAAAACTGTTTGAAAAGCCACACACACACATTGAGTCTCTGTCTATCGCAGCATCTCGGAGTTACTAAGGGAGTTTAATAGGCTGAAAGGAGGAGGGTGTAAAACCTAAAGATTCTTTTCACCCTCGCCAGTTTTTTGCATGGCTTGAGGCAGTTTTTTGTTGTTTTTAAGCACGCTGGACAAAGCTTCTGAGTTTTCTCTGTCTCTTTTGTCTGAATATTGGTTTAGGTTATAGAAGTAGCGACTTTTTCAGCAGGATTTTTGCAATAAAGGGCAATCTGGTGACTTCAAGAAACTCAGCAGCATTTCGAGCTCCTGCTTCTTTGCAGGGTAAGGAGTTTTAATGAGCTCTCAGTGGCCTAATCCTGTTAACACCCTCTCAAGTAAGTAACTAACTTCAGTGATATTGCTTACAGGACCAAAATTACTAGTTACATTAAAAATGAACTCCAGCCTTTTGGAATGATCTTGAGAATGCAGCTGAACATTGATGTGTTTCCTTAAAGAAAGCAACAATAAGAGAGAATTAGGGATCTCTGGAAGAGTGCTTTCCTTGTAAAAGTGAAGAGGGCTGAAACCAGTACATCAGAGCACAATTACATCAAGCACTTATAAAAATGTAACAGGGAGTGCAGTCCTTTCTGGAAGTATTTCAGCTGTTTCATCGCAGTGTAATAGTTTCTATCCCTGCAATGCCATTTTTAAATCAACTGCAGAACTTTACTGAAAACTGATTTCTCTTAAAATCCATAGGGATGCCTCCCTGGGCATTTGAAAGGACTTTCCATGGGGAAATTTTTGCTGGAGACCGGGTTTGTGTTTAGGATGTGACAAACCCTTGGTGAAATCCTTTCTCAAGTAATCCTATTATGTTGCTTTGTGATGGGTCAGTGCTGCATGTATAGCCATGAATTGTGTCCAGGGTCAGCAATTCACATGTATCATCCTCCTTAAACGTATTTGCAATTTATACGATTGCATTTTATGTATACATAAAACTGAAGAAACCCATTTAAGGGACCAATTTTCTCTCTTTGGAAACAAATAAGAATCAGAGCATGTGGAGTCAGGAAACTATATCTGGCCATCAAAATCAGCCGCACAAAAGACATGCCAATGTGGTATTTTCTACCTCGCAAAGCTGCTTTCCCCTTGATGCAGCTCTACAAATACAATAATGCATCGGTTGAATCTGAAACTCACCGGACTTCAATAAATTCTGAAAGTGTATGGAATTCAAATCAAAGCAAGGGACGCACAGAGTGTTAGTCCTTCTCAAAATAATCATTTCATAACCCTCCGAAAAGCAGAGTGGTTTAGGAAAGGCAACCCAGATGGGGACATATAAAATAAAGCTATAAAGTTCCCTTCAAATCTATTTTAATTGTTGTTAAATATTTACATTTAATAAGCACTAGCTTTTATTGCAAGGGAGATATAATTACACTTATCATTCATGGAAAAAATGGAGTCTTAATAGCCTGTACGTTGATTTGCTAAGATGAAATAATGTTCTAAAACTATGTCACTCACTCTCCCCAGGGAATATGTTCCATATGTGAATGCAAAACAGGTGAAGAACTTTTTATCAGCACACAAACTATATCAACCTTCTTTCTCATTGTGTGTTACTTTTAACATAAATCTTTACCTCTGATATTTTACTAATTAGAAGCACCTTATCAGGCTTTTATAACCCTTACAAATCAGATTATTTCTTCAGTAAACTCTAACAGGAAGAGTAGCAATACCTTAATATTGACTCTTAGGAAGCTTAATGTTATTGAGCCTCATATGATTTTGTCAATAATTGGTGGCCATGTTTGATGCATCAGAGCCAAACAAAGCTGATCCGGGGAGTTTTGCCTTGCTTTACCATGGTAGGTCACAGAGGAAGAAAAGTCAATTAGGTGCTATGAATCAGTGGAAATTCTCCCTTGGTTTTGATATTGTTATTATTATTATTAATAATAATAATAATCCAATTTTGTTTACTTCTTCTTTATTTTCTCTTTTTTCCTCCAGTTTCCCTGTGGTTCTGGCTATCAGGAAGGTTTATGTCAGCTCCCCATAGCCAGAACAGCCAGCTTACAGCACAGCCCTTCCTCCTCAACTGGGAAGAGCTGCAGCAGGGACTATAGACTGGCCTTGCCAAAACCATCCATCACCTGTAATTCTCAATCATTTTTTCTATCTGAAAACTTGTGGGCATAAAAACAAACAAATAGAAGTTCTACTAGAAGAAATGGCTGGATTTTAGGAACTCATGGCAGTGACACTATGGGCATCAGTGCAGCAAACTGCTTGACCTGGCTCCTTCTGGAATATTGACTGTTGCAGCACTTGGAAGCTTTTTGCCTTGAAAAGATGTTCAGTGTTTGTACTCTGTAGACAGCCATTAAAGTCTCTATTAACATTACTTATTATAAATGACAAATGGATTCTTTCATTTTTATTTTTCCCTGTAGATTACAGCTTTTCAGGTGAACTGCAGAAATAAGGAGGAATAAGCTGAACCATTTGGGGGATGTTTTGTTTTCTTATTGCTCTTGTGAGCCCCTCATTTTCCCAGCAGAAAGATGCTGTTGTAGAATTACACCAGTAAGAAAGGCAGAGGGAGCCCATCAATGTGGAAAACAAATATAAGGCTTTTAAACTTAACTATATAAAATGGTCTCTTGGACTCTCCACAGCAGTACAAAACCCACTTGGGTCAGTAAGTGGATAGATGGTGTGTGGAGTGGACTTATGTTAGCTGTGGTTTTATTCCCACCCTCTTGCACAGGTGCCTGTGGTTTTAGTACTCCTAAACCAAGTTTTGCAGATGGAAATTACCTTCTGGAGAATTAAAACAAGCTCAGAAAGGATTGGTTTTCTAGTGTAAATGTGCGTCTTCCACCACTATATGGTAGCAGACTCTTATATGAGCTAAAGTCTTTGCTTTAACCCTGCAAGAATCAAGTTTAGGCACAGTAATATAGTACATTTGAATATATTAATTGCACTGCAATCACAAATACTCACAGTTTTCTGCTTGCAGGGGTATTTGACATGATGATTCACCTGAACATAACACTAGATAGGTAAATAATGGAGCTTGGCACACAGAGTTACTTCTGCTTGTTGTAAGATATCATCATTTGGAAATATTAAACAAAATGGACTTGTGCTCACTCTGAAATGAAGGTTAATTGTCCCTGTAGCCATCATTCACATGTGCTAGCTATTACAGCCTTGTTTTGTCCATATTGCAATAGAGGCTGTGCAGTAAATTGAGGAACTGCCAGGAAATGTCATTCTCTAAATGACATAATTAGGGTATTGGGGAGCCCAGTGAAAGCAGATTAGGGGCATCACTGCTGTTCTTGATGCAAGCAACAATTCAGAGAACATAAGCAAACACTTAAGACTATGAGGGTGATTTAATATTGATTAAACTCTGATACCTGAGACTCCATGGAAGGCAGGTACAGCATGGTTAGAGGAAAACAAAACACTGACTTCACATTTGGCATTAGCTAAAACATGAAGTGTTCTCATTGACTTCACTGACCAGAAATCAAAAAACCAACCTATCATCCCCATTAAAGCTCTTGTCTTGACTCATTCAATTTACAGGACTGCGTGATAAAATTCAATTGATCATTAAATGAACTCAAAACTACATTTCCTGTTTGATTTAGATGTTCTTGGCTTCTCTTGAAATTGCCCATCACGTCTGGGTATAGCCACAGATCAGGCGAACCATGGATGTGCCTGTCAAGCTGTGCCCATACCTCCAGTCTCCCTTCCAGGAGGGAATGTATATATGTCCCACTGATCAAGGCAGAACAGCAACTTCTACAACTGTGCAGAGCAGGTGCAACAGCATCTTTGATTCAGGCAAGCAGAGCTATTGCAAGTGGCCAAGGATGTGAATTCCCCCATGAATCATTGCTTTTCTTTGCATCTTTATCACATTCCTGGACTCAAGCCATGTTCTTGCAGCTTCTTCGCCCTTGATTTTACAAGAGAAGGGAAATGGAAAAGCAGCTGTAATATCCTTGGCAGATACAGTTGTACAGTAGCTCAGTAATTATAGCATCTCAGCAGAGATGGCTGAACCCCTTCACTTCTGCTCTGGCAGCAGCCAAATGAAACTCTTGTAGGGTTTAGCTGGTGTTTCCTCCTGCACGTTGTCAGCCGAGTGGATGCAGGACCCGGAGCATGCACCAGGCAGCCATACACGGGGCTTT
The DNA here is from genome assembly GCA_025447955.1 of Psilopsiagon aurifrons. Taxonomy (NCBI): domain Eukaryota; kingdom Metazoa; phylum Chordata; class Aves; order Psittaciformes; family Psittacidae; genus Psilopsiagon; species Psilopsiagon aurifrons. Next base: position 105,040 of record JAOEHY010011597.1, read on the forward strand.
GCAGAGACACTTTGGGCAGCACAGGGAAGCAAATGGTAGGTTATGCACAGCAAGAGAGCCAGTGCCTACATCGACTCAAGTCTGCAGTGAGCGCCAGCAAGTGCTGACAAGGTCTGAGCCGAAAAATCACAGTTGTGTTCAGCAAAGGGTGTTTCAGAGACCTGCTTTGCTCACCGGCTTTTTCAGATTCCTGTCAGGCTGCAGCAATGAGCTGCATGTCATGCTCTGCATGTGCTAAAATTACTTGATTTCTGGATAGAAACAGCAGCACAAAAAGGCACAAATAATAACCAGTACATCCTTCAAAATGTCCTAACTCCTTCCCTTTCTCCACACCTCCCATGGCACAACTCTTCTTTCCAGTACACTTCTGTCTCTCTCTATCTAGTCTGTCTCCAGACTGAAAGCACTCGTACATTTGGCAGCTTTCCATATATACCATGTGCCATCTATCTTAATTGAATACAGCAGCGTATCAATGCCTTATCTGACAGAGAGCTATTTAACACTGAAAACCCTGGAACAGAGTTATACATGATCTGTGAATATCTCAGCTCCTCAGCTCCTTGCTTGGGAAGTTGGGAGTATGGTGCATTGCGAATGAAGGAGATGTGCAGGGAAAATAAAATAACAGAGAATACTCCTGAGGGGAAAATACATATAAGAAGCCTTAAGGGATTAATCATCAAGTAGAGTAATATTTACCACTGCAATCAGTGCAAACCTAGGCATAGAAAAGCTGATGTTCAAACTTGAGAGCTTCTAAGGTGAGCTTGTACAAGACACAAATTGCATTATTTCAGTTTGGTAATAGAGTCAGCTCAAAGCCTTAAGAGATACTCTTTTATGCTTCACCACAGATGAGTCCCAATTCACTTTGCATCACTGTGTGATTTCATTGCCCCTATGTGAAGTCAGATAATTTAGAAAGATGCTCTGCAAGCAAAGTCCTTCAGGCAATGGCACTGGGAGCTTAAGCAGCCTGTTTGCTCAGGTAGCAAAAGTTGGTGTTGGCTTGAGCGCTTAGTGCACGGATCTGAGTGGGAATTAACATTAAATAAGAGGCCAGAATTAATTTAGCCTCATTATACTGGCGATCATTGCATTTGATCACTGAACTGTTGAGTCAAACCTTCACTGAAGCAGGGACTTGCGATACAAACACTCCGCATCTGCTCTACTTTGCATCTGCAATTTTTACTGAATTTTTTATTCTTATTTTTAGTTTCTCTGCTATTTATTGTCCTTATGAGACGTGCTCAAAGCAGCGAATCAAAACATCTTTTTTCTGGGGAAGAAAATCTCCCATAGATTATTTCATCATTTTGAAGTAATACAAAGCTTAAATTTGTCTTTGCTGGAGCGGCGTACCGAGTATTGAAGCATAAATAAAGAAAACATCAATAAAGCAGTCCTGAATCTATTTCACTGTATTATTAAAATTCCATTGTTTGTTCTGCGGGAAAAGACCTCCCAAAATGACAGTGGTAATCTGGGCAAAAAGCAGATCCTTGCCAAAGGGTTCAGCTCTTAGAGGGGGGAAGCATTTTAGAAACTGCCAAGGAAAATATTTTCATTCATGAGTTCACCCAGCCTAAACATGCATCTAATCCTCCCAAACTGACAGTTCAAAAAGGCAGCCATGGCTGGGACAGGCAAAGTGTTCAGTTCAAAGGCAAAAGAAAAAAAGGACCTCGGGATTATTAGCATTATCACTTTATCACGGAATGACCATCAGGTCTGGAAGCTCGTAGCTCCACCTCCCCTTCCCAAACCCAGCTACTCAGTCCCAGCTAAAAGGGCAGCAAAGCCTTCCTCAATGATTCACAGCAAGAGGAGCCTTCAGAGAGGGTAGGGCTTTATGGTGTTGAAGTCCACAACTGCTCATCCTTGCCACAGAGAACCAAGGGAAGCGAGCATCAAAGTTATCTTTGTCCCTCCTCCATTCCCTACCAGCAGCCACTTCTCATGGCACAGGCGACAAAGGAAACTGGAGGCACATAGCATGGTCAAACTGCTCCAGTTTGTTCTGGTTGAGGTCACACCGTGGGTCTGCAGGGCTTCAGCCTTGGACCTGGCACAGCAGCCAGCAGAGGGGGTGGAAGAGCTGGACCGATAATGGTTATCAGCAAAATCTCTCCTTTTCTGACTTGTAAAATAGATCCTAGCAGCAGATCTCCCTGTCCAGCTGAGAGAGGAGCAGCTCCCTCAAAATCACTCTGTCTCATGAATGCACTTTCCGCATCCCACCCCAGGACACACTCAGCAGTGCTGCTGCAAAGCAAACAGCCCCCGCCAGAGCATCTGCAGCAATATGTGCATGAGCAGCTGTAGGCTGTTTTCTTTGGCATTTATCCTGAGATGAAGCTTTCCTAAAAGAATCCTTCCCAAGTTTAAACCACAACAATGCATGCTTTAAATATTGGCAATCATCTCCAACGGCTGGAGAACCCACAGAGCTGTCAGCCAAGCAGTGATGGGCCGCTGGACTGCAGTTATCCCCCTCGGGGCTCAGCTCCGTCATCTCTTTGTAGAAATAAAAGCATGAAAAGCTACAGAGCCTTTTCAGCAGACTCTTTGCCCCTTTGCTGACAGCCAAGCTGCAGGCTCTCCATCGCTCCCTGCCTTCTCCATCACCCCAGGTTTGCCCTTGGTCCCTGGGTGGGATCTCTGGGGACACTGATTGCACCAGGAACCACAGGAGTGACCATTGGGCACTCCTCATTGGGCAAATGAGGTGACCATTGGGCACTCATTGGGCAAATGAGGTGACCATTGGGCAACACAGTGTTCTGTGCCCTTAACTTGGCCAAGAGTTGCACATCAGCCCTTTGGGAAGGGAGCAGTGTCTCACCTGAAACCCATGTCCTGGGAAAAAACTCTTTCCTCCAGGAGAGGATGATGATACTTCAGTTCACCTGAATGCCAATGTCTCTCCTCTGCCTCCCAAGAACACTGTTTGCTGAGAGCTCTGCTCAGGTGTGGTTGAGTGCAATGCCCATAGGATTCAGGGAGAAGATTCTCATCAACAGCGACAAGCAAACAGGTCCCAGTGCAAAAACACGTTTTTGAACATGATGCCATCCTTCTCCAGTAAAAGGTCATCTTTGGTGCTGAATCTCAACCCATTTCTCTGTTTTTTTTCTTTTAAGAAAATAGTCTGAACCAAGCAGCAAACATCCAGCAACAAGAACATCATTCCCATCTGCCTTTGACTTTATACTTCTTCAAGTGCTGTATTACAAGGTGCGTTTATCATAGGCAATTTCCTCCCTCCCCCCCCCCCCATAACCTTGATAATGATTTATTCTAGAGAAAATTAAATGCTGATGGAAAAATACCTCCAAAAAGCTGCAATTGCATCACCATGTGTAAGAGCCCCCGCTCACATGAGCAGCTGGTTGCAAGGTACCTGAGCAAACTGATACCCAGCTGCTCAGCCCTTCCGTTTTAAAGGGCCACTGGAGCTTTCAAACAGTCCGGTGTGTGATCCTGAACTGTCATTGTAGGCTCTCAGCACACACACAGAGGATCAGCTCTGGCTGGAGCAAGCTGAAGAGCATCACCCATTTTACTCAGGAAAACAATCCTCTTACAGTGAAATGACATTGAAGGTGCTACTGCTAAGCAGGCATGCACAAAATACACACATTACTCCCCAGCTCAAGACCTTAAGCCTTTTATTATGCAACTGCCAGGGGCTTTTTTAACCCCTGTTTGAAAGTTAATTCAGATGACAACAGGATTAGCCACTGTAGATCTCCTTAACCATACGCTCACAATCTCACGATGGGCAACTGCTGGGCTGTTGCTTGGCAGGATTCCTGTTCTCACTAGTCACATTAGATACAGATGAATGTTATTTTGACTGCCTTTATGCTGTAACTATGTATTATGATAGGATCAGATTATCTGTTGCCTAATACAAGTTGTAACAAGGGACTATTTAGACGAGCAACCCACATAACACTAAGAGTGTTGCATGATTTGGTAAACTGTAGGGCATGCTTATAGTGAAAAGCTAACACAGGATAAATAGATGAGAATACAACATCATCTGCTAGATCTTGGGGCTTGATTTGAGTGGCTTCAATACAGAGCTTCTAAATTGAGCTCAGTATCTATTATTTCCCATTAAGTTTGGTCAACTGCTTGATTTATCTTTTTCAGTTCTGGTTACAAACTAACTGTAGCGCAGAAACAAACTCTATTCATATATTTAAGCAACACACACAGAGCAGGGCTTAACTTGGGCCTCTCAGTATTGCTGTAATATAACTCAGAATAATTGCAATGATGCAATTAAATAATCTGTAAATATATTTTCTGGCAAACCTGATTTTATTGTCTATTAAATTCCACATGACGTAAGAGCAGCCCCATCCTGCCCATTTATCACTCCTTACCATCCATTGCTGCCCTTGCAAGCAAGCATGGTAACATGGATATTCTTTGTATGGGGTGTCCAGCACTTTCAATCCTCAGACCTTTGGGAAGCATAGCTTTGAACACAAGTGCAAAGTCCTTCTCAGATCCTTTGGCATTCAATTGTTCCTAGTGCATCTCTAACTTACGGAGTAACCAGTCACTTGAAGGACTCGTTACTTGCTCAGCCTCTCCAGTAATTGTTAGTATTTAGAGTTGAGATGGGAATTGGGTGCTGGCAATAGGTCAGAAGATACTTATGTGTGCTGCTGCTGAAACCATGCCCTTATGAGTCTGACTGGCCATCAATTCTATCTCATCACAAACGGTGCTGAAGTCTAGGAACCTCTCAAAGCAACAGGTTCCATGGAATTTGGCACGTTTTTTCCCATGTAAGTGGTGAGGTCACTTATCACCTGCATGTGAAAACCTGCTGTGGTGACTCATGGGCTGCTCAGACCCACCTGCATGCCGCAAGCAGTCCCTTCTCAAAACCCACTCAATGGCTGTGGATGTCCAGCAGTGTTTTGGCTGTTGCTTCAGCCAGTGCATGGTTCAGCCATGTCTCAGATATTGCCATGATTAAAGACAATTACAAATGAAGATGATGTTTACATTAACCATCAGGTCACACTGGTGCCATGGAGCAGCAGCATCTCTGAGCGCATGGGCAGAGGTGCTCAGCTGGGAACAGAGCAGGATCAAGCGCCATATCCTATCATCCCCATGTGGCACGATGGGAACGCTTGGATTTAGGGATGACAATGGGACAGCAATTTTTGGACATGTTTGCAAATACCTCTAATGCAAAAGCACCTCCTTGGGGTCCTATCACAGCATGTGTGATGGTGCCAGAATCTGAAGGCCATTTTCCAAGCGGAGAAGGCAATACACTGTGATTTTTATGGCAGTGATTTATTTCAATACATGGACAAAAACTGCTCCCATAACTCAAAAGAAATTGCAAAGAGGGAAAAACGAGGCATGGTTTTTTATGCACACAAAATGGAAAGAAATAAAAAATGCTCTGTTTTCTGAGTCATGTTCCAAGAGAAGGGGTTGATTATTTTCAAGTTTTTATGGGGTTTGGGTTTTGGATTCTATTCACTAAAAGTACACAAATGCTTCTGAGGAGGACATTTTTTCCCCATCAAAAAGAAATTTCTAAATTAAAAATTTAGATGAGTTGCAGATGCAAGAAAGTAAGTAGATGGGAGATGACAACCAGCCAAAGCCAGACTGGCTCCTTTCCCTGCTCCAGCCTGGGCATCTCTTGCTCTGCATCAGCTAGAGCTCCAGACTGGAGTGGACACATCCCCTTTAAAAACTTCCATCATCCTCACTTGTACTACCCAGCAAACACAGACATCACTGTTAAGGCTTTTCAGGACCCCAAGACAGGACTACAAGGCTGAACCCAATTCAGATGGGTTCCCCCAAACGTCTTTTGAGGGTGCTTGCAGAAGATGGTTTTACTTTTCCTTGCATGGAGCTACAAATAAGCCTGGTTAGCTTTCCCCTGCTTTTTAAAGGATCATATATAGTAATGAATACAATGCTTAGCAACCCACAAGACCTCCTGCTAAGAGGGAATCTATTGGCTGGGCTGTTAAAATAAATGAGAAGTCACCATTGGTCTCAGCATGAGCAGGATTTGCCCAGATCTGAATGACATGAAGAAAAATACAAAGAAAATACAGTCGTATATAAAAGCAAGGCTGCTTAAACAGTGATTTTCCTGGTGATGCCTATTCAGTCCTCTACCTTCTAACACTGTTTTCTTTTCTCACAGGATGAGCACAGATCGAGGCAATTTGCATTAAACTCCTTCCCCAAACCTGACACTGGTAATTATTCCAAATTAGAAGATTTGACAGTAGCCTAAAGAAGTGGCACTTAACTCCACTATAGCATTATGTCTTTTTTTGCTTCTTTAATCCCCTTCCTAAAAGCAGAAAAATGATACGGCGCTCTAGGTTGAAATGTGTGACTGAGGATATAATGCTGGAAATAAAAACATAGCTCTCAATATCATTTTACTCTGCTTGCAAACACGACTACAATTGTGCATACTTTAACTTTTCTAATGGTCCCTTCAGTCCTCTGCACTCAGGTTCCTTCACTTCTCTACTCAGCCCCTCCCTGTGGACTGTACAGAGGATGGAGATGCTGAGGCCTGCAGGCAGACCAAGATGCCTGGGAAATTTTAGCTAAGCTGGTACCCTTCAGAGCTTCATAAAAGATTTTGTACCATATGTCAGCTCTCAGTCTCTGCTTTGAATGAGAGCAGTGTTCAAAACACCCCTGGGCCTCCCTGGGGAGGAAAAGCCAAGAGGTGCTCCAGATGGGGCAGTGCCAGCTGGACCAGCAGGCACAGACTTTGGTGTCCCCCCCTTTCCCTATGGAACTTTCTATGGGCAGTGATATGGGCAGCTTTGGGAGCAGGCAGATGTCTCCAAATGGGTGTTCTACAGCTTGAACCCAGCTCCCAAAATGGAGCTCATGGGACCCCCCACCTGGCAGTAAGGCCTCATCCACCCCACGGTGGCATGTCCTGAGAAGGGGTGGGATTGCTCAGCCCTTTCCAGGGCCTTCAAGGCAATGGCTCATGCCAGCGCCCACAGCTCTTCTGCTGGAGCACCACAATACTGGGGTACTATTACAGCAGCAAATTGGCCCATTAAGCCTCAGGAATAATGACTGCTGTTGGTAATTACCCCTAATCCACTAATGAGCTATTGTTTGCTTCCAGCATTAAGTGTAAGCTTAATGATCTGAAAAAAAAAAAAAAAAAGCAAAATAGACTTGTCCCAAAACTGCTAAACCAACTTAATTGAACAGATGCTTGCTTAGCACCTGCATTGTCATGCTGATTCATAGAGAACTGTTTTAATTGCAAGATGATCCTCAGCGGATCGCGTTTCCTTCACCTTAGGGTAGATTGAGTAGTCAGAAAGTAGGAATTGATTAATTCGGTGGCATTGCTGTGAACATTTAGGACATGCAGTGTGGCTTTTCATCTAAACTGACCAACACACGCATGATAAGGACCAAAAGCACGGGAAAAAAACTCTGTAGCAATAATAAGAGAGCTTTAAACTCCCCTAATAGGAACTGCAAAATTGAAACCAAGTGTTGTGCAATTTCATTTCTGCCCTGTATGAATTATATACTTATTAAGTAAAAGAACTGTTAAATGAAATGTATAAATTATGAGAACAGCACTCGTGTAAAACAAAGTTTTGCTTTGTAAACTTTCGAATGCCAGGATTGATGGGTTTCATGACTTGCCCAAGATCTTGCAAATTTGGCCAGGCTCGCTATTTTTGCCAGATTTAGTCAGTGAATTTATTACTTACACAGCAAAATCAGTGCAGTTCATTACCAACGTAAGAACTGCAAACATGTTACGAATTAGGTGAAAACAGCTTTTCCTAGAAAGATGAGGCATTTATACTGTTCAAACATGACCTTTTCTTGTGGAAAACCTCAACAAATTCAAGGTCAGGCTTCAATATTCCTTGTTTTCCCCAAACTGCTAGAAATTTCTCTATCAAGCCAGGAAAGAGGTTACTTTGCTCCGCCTCCCTAATTTACATACATGAAAACTGAGCACTCTAGTTTTCCTCCAGGTACCGTGCTATTGAAGATAAAACATTTGTGTTTTTACCCATAGCAGTGAAAGATGGTGAAATGTAAAGAAGAAGAAAAAACAGGCTACAAATACCAGGATTTATACTTTAAAAGAGTACCAAGGAAAATCCAGGCAAACAGTGCCAAGGTGCCTCTCGAAGTCATCTTTGCATCCTTCCTGTCAACTGCATCAGCCTTTGTATCGCTTGTCCCACACTGGCACATCTCCCATGGTGGTGTTTGCACACACTACTGCCTTGTATACATACAAGAGATGTTCTGCTTCTCTAATTGCTATTCTCATTGCTTGAAATGCGCTGTTTTGCTCTTAGAATTAAGAATAAGTGAAATTTATGCACAAGACAACTCAAAAAACTGCTGTGGCTGAGCTTAAAGTACTTTTTGGGGACACTGCATGCCCATTTCCTCAACCTGATACAGCACTGTGTTTCTTAATGAGCATGAAATAAGCTTTACGTACATGCTTTCCTCTTCACCGTGGGTTTGGAAATACATAGTGACCATTAGAATCTTTCTGAGCATCCTAGAGAGAATAATTAGGTTACATAGCCAAATAATAATTCACATTCTTCAGAGCCAGCCAGGGAGGCACACAGTTGGAGTTCTTCTCCCATTAATGTCCTGGGTTTTTTCCATTTCTCTCCTCAGTTTTGGCAGTTATAAACACCTAAATGCCTGCAATTTCCAGCTTTGACTTTGCCAGCATTTTTCCTTTTCCGTATCCTGAAGGAGTGGGAATGTTTCTTCTGGGAAAGCCAGAAGAGGAAAACTCCTGAGAACAGAAGGAGGAGCAGTTTCCTGCTCATCCCGCTGCCTTCACTAGATCCAGCATCCCATCCACGTCAGTGCAAACTCTCCTGGGGTGCTGTCTTCAGAGGCCGTGTCCTCAGCGGGTGCTCCGGGCATCACACCAGGAAAATCAGCCGAAAACCAGGATAGAGATGACAGTACTGAGCTTTGGAGCTGAAGGGTAGTAACTCTTCTGGGATCTTCAGACAGAATTGGCAATACCTGTGGAAATCACCAAGCTGCTTCTGCTATAGCTGCCCCCCAAACCTCTGCTGAGTTCTCAGAAATGGGAAAAGAGACTCACACCTTGAGCATGTGCTTTCTGCTCTCAAATATTATGCCTTCAGCCCCAGACAAAGGATATCCCCTATGCCAGTGCTCAGCATCCCCCCTGCAGTTGTGCTTGGTGTGAAAAACAGCTCGAGCCCGTTGTCTGCATTTATTCAAAGGTCTAAAAAATGCCCATTGCCAGAAGTGTTAAAATCTGAGTTGTTAAAATCCAAATCCCTTCATATTCTGTTGTATTTCTGATTTCTCAGTGAATGAATCAGAACAATATAATAACATCACAATTCTTTCTTCTTCCTTCCCCTCACCATTTCCTATTCAAGTGCATTTCATCAAATCAGACCAGGAGGAAGAGTTTTGGGAGTTGCTATTGTCATCTTTCAATCAGGAGTTAACAAAGCAAAGTTGTTCCTGGCAGAAGTGCAGGTTAGAAATAAGATGTTCTCTGCTTCACACACAGCTCATTGCTTTGAATACACATCAGCATTTTCTTACAGAAGATGTTAAACTCATTGCTAATACGAAATAGGAAAAATCTTCGTGTTTGCCATTTGGGAACTGATTCTCCAGTTTGGTAGCAGGGGGTGAAAGACAAATGGTTGAAGTTGTGGTCCTGTCATCTCCCTTATCCCCAGAACCAGGCGTAGAAAGGGCTTTGCATGAAGGAAGGCGAGAGGCAGAGCTGCTCCCCACAAACATCACTACTGTAAGCCTTTCAGCCCTCAGCTCTCACCTCTCCCTGCCCCACGGCGGGCATCTCAGCACGGCTCCCGTGCGTAAACCTGACGTCAGACTTCAGAGCGCTCAGAATTTAACTGAAAACACCAATTTACACATCCCTGTTCCTTAAATTCCTTCCCAATCCCCAGTTAAGTGCTGAATATTGGGGGGGTTGAGAATTTCACCCAACCGTTATTTATATATCAAACATTTTGATGCAAAATGTATCCTGTGATTGTGGTATCTCCTCTTCTCATTAAAACATTCCATACTGCAGTAAATCTGTCTCATAGGGGCTAATTTATGTCTAAGCAAATGATGTTCCTTTTTTTAATGTATATATAAATGTTTAGATTGCAACATTCTCCCCTCTCTGGAGATTCTGTATCTACATTCACGGGAACAGCAATCTCACTAACACATTTTCATGGATACTACTTCCACTGTGCCTTGCTTACCAGGCCAGCAGGCTCTTTAGTTGGTGAACATTTTCTGGATCATACAACATCACTACAACAGAAACAAAGGTTACATTTATGGAGTTCGCAGAGCAAAGGAACGCTTCTTCACCCAGCTGCCTAGGAAAGCCATTGTGTCCTTCTATAGAAAGGGGGAGAAAGAAGACAGGAAGGAAGGGATGGCCCAGGATTTTAGAGGAAAAAGCAGCTTTTTCTTCATCAAGATCATGCATTCTGTTGAATTTTACACCAATCTATTAAGGGCTATTACTTCTGGTTATAACAGAGTCACTAGATTGATTTTAGATGTGGGCTAATATGGCTACAGTCTTGGTATCCCAAGGCAAAGCTAACATTGTGGAAGATATTCTTTGTGGGATGATATGGAGCCTTTTAATCAGACTGCTCCTATTCTTAAAGGCACATTTTCTCATGCATACTCATTACTATACTCACTTTGTTCCAGTCTCACCTCCCCGAAAGTGTAGGTCTCTTCTGGAGCCTGCCATATGCAGCTATTGCTATGTTGGGCCTTCATTTCCCGCAAGAAGAAAGCAGCTGGGCTTTGCCATCAATCAGACCAGCCATTCAACACATGACTATTTTGGTACTAACAAAGAGGTTGTTTTCTCAGACAACAGATCACAACCTCATTTTCCCTTTTCCAAGAGATTTCCCAACTAATAATACTGAACTAGGAACAGAAAACTGTGTGGTATTATCAAGGATTTTTAATTCATTAATTTGGATACATTTTATGTGCAGAATCACCACATGTTCAAGCCAAGGCTGAGCTAGAACCACACAAATATTGCACACCGCCTTGTTAATGCCAGCAAAGCCCTTTTTATTGCATAATTCTGCAGCCTGTCTGTAGTTTTTATTTCATTAATTTTCATCCTGATAATTGGAAGCAGCTTCTCTCCTTGCTTTTTTAAGGTTTAATGAGCTACATAACTTCATGCCTCCCACTGAGGGTCTGTAGGTCACTTTGCACTCTGGAGAACTGCAACACCTTTCCCTACTTCTCTTTTCCTCTCCAGCAACAAAAGACAATGGTTATTGTCTTCCAGCAGAGGTGTATGCGCATTTGTGCATGTATCAGACATGCAGGTATAACCTTCTCTGCACAGAAACACAGATTTCTGAAACAGGAAAGATTCCTCTTTGCAATGGTGGTGGGACATGGTCCTGCAACAGCTCTGGAATACCTGGGATTGCTTTGAGAGATTGAACAGTTAAATATGAACACTAATAATACAAGATAAAAAAAGGCAAGAGGAACCATGCAGCACATGCCTTGGGGTTACCCCTATCCCTGTGTATCTCATCATGATAAGCCTCCTCAAACTCACTCCTCAGCCCTTCCTCTTCCCCAACTGCTAAAATCTCCAGGCAGCCTGGAGATGCTGGGAACTTTCAAGTTAACTCTACAATCATAAAGGAAACAGAATTAAGAGCTGGCAGCCATGCCCCTTTGTCTGGATGCTAACTCGATAATGACTTAGTCTGAACACACTGGATGAGTTATTACAGTCACTCTTGGAAGAATCTAATGGAAGAAGAAATTTGTCTTACATTTTTAAATCCTCAGAAACACATACATTTCTTACACTGCTTCAAGTTCCAGTGCCAAGAAGTAAGAAACTGCATCTTTTAACCACCTTTGATGCAACCTCTACTTGCTACGATTCTCTACTTATTGCAAGGCCTTTATCATTGATTACAAAGAAAGTTGAAGACTGGCTGGTCTAGAAAATTCTGGGAACAAAAGCATCATTTTTTAGGTGAGGACAGTTTCTGTATATGGAAAACCACAATACTGGATCTCTTACAGCTTCTAGAGGTAATGATCAACCAAACTGGATTTTACTCTTACAGAGTAGGTGGCCCAAAACACCCCAGATAGTCTGTCAGCTAAGTAGGACTGTTTTTTGACAGTCTTTCAAGAACCAAAAGAGAAAGATGGCTACTAGTTTGACTGACACGAACCAGAGCTATCAAAACACTAGGCACACATGTAGAGGCTGGCAATTGCACCATCTGAAACGCAATTACCTTGAAAACCTTTCTCCAAGGTGGTTTTTTTCTAACAATCCCAAAACTCCAGAGATAAATGGAGGTACTAGCAAAATAAATCACACAAGCCCTCATATTCAGGTATGTAAAAAGGCATCCTAAGTCTTTCTGGTTTGCTCAGCTCATCTTTAACGTGTTTACAATGCAAATTAAAAAGCAGTCATAGCTTTGCTAGCTTTTAAGGGTGAAATACTCTGTACAAGAGAAAGACCATTCACACCGGGAGTCTCACTCCTAAAAAGCACGTTTATGAAGCAAAGTGCTAAGTGACCTAGAAAAGCACACAACAAACAAGAGTCTTGTCTATACAGGAGCTTTGCATTGTACTCTGGCCCATAGCTGTGTATGGATCACATTGAATAGGAAGCTATTTACTTATTTCGGTACATAATTCCACCTAAGATGAATCAACAGCCAGTGTAAATAGGAGCTTTATTGCCATTTGTCACCTGAAAGAACTGCTTCAAAAGCTGTCAGCTGAATCTGGAAGGTAAATGGTGCACTGCACATGGAAATGAAAGCCCCTGTGTTTTCTGCCTGCTCGGCTCATATAGAGTTGTCATCTTTTTACATCAAGCTTAAAATCGATCTGCCCTCAGGGCACTTTCTGCTCCACATTGTGGGGGGTCCTATTGCACAAACCTGTTGGTGCCATGTACGCCACAGCCTGAAGTGTCGCTGTGGCTGATGCGGAGACACTCACCTCAAATGTGCTTGGCTTGGGAATGCTTTCAAAACACATCTTCCCTCTCTGCCCCCTGTCCTCCACACACTGCCCTCCCATGAGCTGTTTCTGGACATGAGATGGGGATGATTCTGGCTGGAGTCCTGAGCACATCCCAAAAAGCCAAGGAGGTTATAAGGTGGATTATTGTCTCAGAAACCTATTAGGTGATGTACAACATCCCTGCCGGGTCACATGGATGTTGAGTCTGAGGATTCTCCACCGAGGACCTGTTGTCACCCTGTTGTTACCACCTGGTCCCAAGGAGCCACATGAAGCAGCAAGGCATGTACAAGGAAGTGTTGCCACGGGTTTACCCCCCTGCATTTGCCTTAAAATTGTAACTCATTATTCGAAATGATCATCAGAAGAGGACACCCAGTTAAGCTTTTATGATGTCTGTAGGAAAATAAATGTGATAAAGGGGTACTTCAATAATTCACTGGAGTTGGAGAAGCTGCATATTTTTAACTGCATCACAGAATAAACAGTAGCTACATTTGAGGAATCTCCACACCCTTGTTTAATTTAGGTTTGATATTTATTAAAAAAAAAAAAAAAAAGAATAAAATCCCAGCCCACAAGCTCAGTGCTTTTGGATTAATAACAAATACTTGTCAGCAAACAGTACATTAGCTGGCTCTTGGCAGTTCATCAAAACACATCATGGAATTGAGCTGCTCATGTTTACAAAGAAAGGGAAGGGCAGGACATGCTGTATAACGGGTAGCAACTCATTCTCAAGCTCATACAAATGGGCTAAAAGGCTCAGAGAAACTATTGCGTGAATAGGAAAGAGGAAATAGTTTTTCGGTTAGTCAAAATGGTTTATGGGCTGTGATTAATGAGACATCCACCCGCTTATTTGTGTTAACAATAGCAGCATCCATCAAGCAGCATGCAGGTTTCTAATTCAGGCTACTGGAACAGGCTGCTCCAAAGCCATCTCCTCCCAATGAAGTTGTGTCACAAGGGAGGGACCCGGCCCGTTTGCAAATGAGGAAATAGGCTGAAACCACCCTTACAGAGAGATGCACAGGTTGCTACTAAAGACAATCAGTCCACAGGACTTCCTACCAGTTGTATCAATCATCTGCAGTGTTGAACCATACTGTGCCTGACAAGCAGGATCTACCCATGGCCATCATCCCACCCATCCCCAGTCTGTGTGCTGAAACCACATCACCAGTGCAGAGGCACCTCAGAAATAGGAACCACAGCATCTATTATGCCCTGGAGCTCCCAGGGCCTGGCAGAGACTGGGTGTGTTTTGTTGGATGAGAGCATTCAATTCCATTGCCTAAATTTCTCATACATCTGTTGGGGATGTAGACCTGCCTGACTCCTCTGTGTTGGAAATGCAGCTTCTAAAGTTACCAGCTGCCTGGTGGTTTGGGTGTATGAGAGAGAGCCAGGACCCCAGCCCTGACACCGGCTCCTTGCTTGGCCTTGGGCAAGTTTTGCAGTCTCTCCTCATCCATTTTCTGTCCTAATAGTATTTGCTTACCCATCTCATAAGCACAGAGTTCATTGGTTTATATTGTAGAACCCTTTGAAGTTGTAAATCTCTGTGAAAATGTCAAGTGTCACTATTATTTTATATTTGGTTGGTATTTTGGATTGAATGAGAGCCTTAGTGCATGTAAATTGAATGCATATTAGGAGATTTCAATGTAAAACATTAGCCAGTTATTGTAGCCTGAAACATCTTGCTCAACTTAAGATAACTATATACTTAAAGCAGAAAAGACTGCCAAAAGCCAAAGATGAAAGAGGTTAGAATAACATCATTCAACGCAAAGGTGAGGAGGCAAACACGGGTAACTCTGAAGATCAGGCGTGTAACGAGTTGGGAAAGCTTCCTCATAGTGACTCAAATGTTTTATTAGCTTTACCCAGCAATAACAGCCCAGTGCACAGGTCTGTGCCATTAATCTGAGCACACAAAAACTATGGAACAGGGCAGGAGGAGAGGTGCTGGGGGTGTTGCCCTGAGGCAGGGAGGGCAGTTCTGCAGGAAACCTGCATTCCTGGAAAGGCAGGTTGGGCTGGGACATGCCTGTGCTGTTGCTGTGCCCACTTCTTTGGACCCCAAACGTTTGTTAAACATCTTTCCTTTGGTAAGTGCTGGGGGATTTTTGCTTTTAAAATGTTTGGTTATTACCATGCATGTGTGGTGGTGATGGGAAATGGAAATACTGCAGGAAAACTGAACGTAGCCATAATTTTACTGCCAAAATGAGAAGACATGGAGTGGCTTGCAGCATTTCAACTTACTCTTGAAATCTAAACAGCTTGTGGATAATGCTTCTCCCAGCAGGTCTCTGAATATTACTGTTACTTGTCCCTTCCTGAATTAGTACCCCAAAGAGTCTTACTGGGTTTTAAATACATGTTATATTTTAGAGTGAGGTATTTGTGTTGTCCAGGAAGCTATAGTGGCATTTGGAGGGGAGGAGAGCTGTATCTTCTGTAGCATCTAATCTAGACCAAAACTGTAGTTTCCCAGTTATTTCTTTATTTCTGTTTTTCATTTCCTGCTGGCTTGAAAATTAATGAATCTTTATATAACAATTTATAGCATACCACCTGAAATGGAGTTTAGGGCACCATGAAAGTCCATCTTGCTCTGTTCAAATAGCTGGTGGCGGGATACTTCTTGGCAAGATCTTCTTATCACAGGAGCAAGTTTGCTCTTGCCCTGTTCCATCCTACAGTATGCTAGTCTGGAGGGAGACATGGTTTGAATAGCAACAGCTAAGGATTCAGCAGGGGCTCTGAACATTGAGTGTTGTGCAGTGTTACAATTTTATGTGATAATTTGGCTCCCTTTAAGCACCAAAGAGAAAAAATCCTTCTGAAAACATTTTTTCCCGACTCGTTATCCAGACCAAACATAACCCACAGTGCCCTTTGCCAGGACAAGGCTTACAGTGAGCAGACATCTGAAGGAAACCTCTGGAAGGAAGTGGGAGGCAGAGGGAGAAGAGGGACCAACTTAGAGGGATGCGAGGGGGAAATCTGGGTTGTGATTAAGCTGAAGCATGCAGCTTACTTCTGCTGCTCCCCAAAACTGTCCTCCACCTCTCCTGCACATGGAGGCTTCAAAACACAGGCTCTGGGTGGCGTGAGGGGCTGACCAGTCTTTTAGGTATGGGACAGCTTCTCTGCAAGCAGCGTTGTGGTGTTTCAAAGTGACAGAGCTGTTCAAGGAGCAAGTCAATGCACGAGCATCTTTACAGAAAGCTCTCCCCCGCCTTTGGCTCGCATCCTCTGGAATGGATTTTCAAGCAGTAGCTTTTATTCCACTCCCTCCCCGTTCTGACTTGTGTCTTAAAGAGTTTTCTCCTTTGGCCTCCTTTTTGTTTGCAAGCATGGCTGAGCCATGGCTTTGGATGCACAGCAACTGTTTTGATCTAAAATTCAAACACAGGGTACTTTGCTGGGAGGCATTCTTGCTGCAAGAAGCAAAGGGAAATAACTGAACCTTCTTTATTTCGAACCATATGATCTGGCATGCAAATTTAATCCCTGTTCTTCGATGAACCTCTCCAAAGTGGGTTGGCTGCAAAGCAATTGCGTTTCTTGATGGAAATCAGGAGTTGACCTTTGGTTCCAGTCCAAAGCAATGCCAAGTTGGGTTGGCACTTTGCAAGGGAAAAATAGGGGCAGAAGAAAATGCTGAAGCTTAAATCCCCTTATCTCTGGGAAATTACATTGGCGGGTGGCTTGTATGGGCTGTTGCGCAGGAAGAATGACAGTCCTTGATTTTTCTGGCTTTGGCAGGAAAATACATCCTGGATTTGAAAAACCTCCATAGCAAAGGGGTTTTTTTTTAAAATGAACATGTTCATGCAAAAACAATTGCAATTTGATGAAACAGAATTTTCCAACCACCCCCCCAAACCCTTATTTTATTGGATAGTTTCCACCTGTGCTTCGCGTTTGGGATTAAGGCAGGGTTTCTCCTCTCTGCCTTCGTAATCCAGGGAGTCAGTCAACAACTGAAGATAAATTTGCAGAGCAATTCCCAGCTGACCTGCAAGTAGTTTTCATTTCAAATTCCATCAACTCCTGGCAATGCTCCTCTGCCTAGCAGGGAAAACCAGGATTGTTCGGACCAGCAGTTCCACAGGTAAGCAGCTGCATGGCTGCAAAAGGAATAAAGATAGAAGGGCACACATCTACAACAGCTTAACATCATTGGCATTTAGGGGAAAGAGGATAAAAGGATGTCACAAGCAAAGAAAGAATCACCATGAAAAGTCACATGAATTTTAGCCAACAGTTGCAAAAATTAACAGTTACAAACCATACCTTTTATTGGGGTTTTATTCTGTGGGGGTATTTAGCACTTGACTTCACTAATGAGATTGTGACAAGGGTTTCCAGCTTCTCTACAAAGCAAAACTTCTCTAAAATATGCAGAAAAGAGGGAGGGGGGTAAAAAGAGAAAGTTTTATTCTCATTCTGATTAACTGGGAAAAAAGAACCCTATTTTCTTGTTGAACCAGAAGTAGGGATTTCAATTCTTTGAAGTCAGTAATGTTCAACAGGAAGTTAGATGCAAATGAAATATGTCTGATTAAAGTGGAAAACCTATCGCCTTCTGCTCGCAGAAGGACCAGAATAGGTCTCTAATAAGGTACATTTTTTGCTGAGAACAGAAAGATGGAGAAGGAAAAGCTGTACTGAGCTTTTAAATGATAATTTATAATGCACTGCAAAGCCATGCAAGGAGATATTCTTTAGCCAGACCACCTAATACTCACTAAAACCCCCCAGCCACCAGTTTGGTTTAGCCTCACTGAAGCACTAGAAACAGTTCTGACCCCAGTACTTTTTCTGATGATAAATTATTGCTTTTATTGTCTTGAAATCGATTTCTGTATATTCTTTTCACCCAGACATTCCAGCTTTGCCTTTATGTGACAGTTTGCATCACCTTCAAAGACAGGAATGAGACGGGATGCCCACGCTCCAGGCATATGCAATATAAACACAACAGTCACTTCTGCTTGGTTTCATAAAAACATGAATTGACCCTTTTGCTGCTCTTTCAGTGTTATATATTTAAGGAAGTATTCTCAATTACAGAATTTGGCTGTCAGCCCTTTTCTGTATAAAAGACAAATATGTTTTTATCACTGTTGAAGTGTTAAGTTGTTAAGTTCTTCAATATTTCCTCTTGCTCAATGAGATTTCATCTGAAATGTCACGGTATTTGCAACTCAGAAGATAAGTGCTTTCCAAAAGCAGCTCTGCAGTGGGGCTAAGAAGGGTCTGGCTCAACAGTTTGGGCGAAGGAACAGTATCCACAGCCTCTCCTGACCTGTAGGTCTGGATCTGGCCTCACTTTCTTCAGGGATAAATCACTTCAGATCTAGCTCTTTTTTGGAGTCTGTAAAACCCAGGTTATATTTGCTTGTACCAATGTCACAACACAAGTGATGGAAAGAAGAAATAAAGTGAGGAAGGGATATAAACAGCTCAAATACTTTGAGGAAAACTGTGGTCACTGAAAAGGAGGACACCATAAATCTGGGTGGAGGAGCCAGACCAAAACCATACAAAACTTTATGTTTTGGGGCTGTTTGCTTTCAAATCGGTGTGTGCACAGGGGCTTCTGCAGCCTGGGAAACGCTGCTGTTGATCTAATGAACCACACACAGGGAGGGGTTTCAGCTCACAGATGCAAAATGCAAACTGTGCTGCCTTTATGCTGAAAAACCTCATCGTCAGACGCTGCAGGAAAAATTTCCCAGTTCAGGAGTGAGGGAGTTATTGTATAGGAAAGCACGATGGCAGTCATCTGGCCATGCACATGACTCGGGGAAGGCTCGCCAGGGAAGGATCAGGAACACCCTTTGGGGTGAGCAGATCCAAAACTCTCCATGACCTCATGAAATTAGATACGTTCAAGGAATACTTTTCCCCAGCACCTGGAAATTCAGGTACAGCAGATGTCTCCAAATTCATTGGGAAAACTGTAAGTTCTCCCCAAAATCCTTCAGTGTGTAATCCCATATAGAAGTTGGGAATTGCCGTTTCAAATCTAAGTGTCCCAGGCTATGTTCTGTTGGGGGAAGGTGTGAGGTTCCCACTTGTGGTTGCAAAATGGCATTATGTAAATTTCCAGGCTCATACTTACTTTTTGCATTCCCTGTTACCATCTTCTTCACCAACTTTTCCTCCACTTCCCTGGAGCCGTGCCCCTCCCAGACCCTTCATTTTGCTTCTTATGCAGTTCTGTTCAGCCCTGTAATAAAACAGCGTCCTTCTTGATCACGTAGCTGGGATATTTTGTGGGAGGAAAGACTGGGGACAAGCAGTTTGTTATCATTTTAGAGGAATATGGCAGTAACAACAAAGCAGGACAGCTGATACAAATCATCCATTTTATAAGTTCTAATACAGATAATGCACGAAAAAGAAACACATAACAGGAACCAGATATCTCAGTGGGGCTGGTACATGCCATCCATGGTGATTTCAGCTCCTTCAAACGCCTCACATATTCCTCATTAGGTTTAAGAGAGAGTCTGGGCAGAAGCAGGGCTTCATTTGAAGGGCAGTTGGCTGTTAGCGGAACAGTTTGGGGGAAAGAAACTGGCATCTCCTGGTTGGAAGATGAGGAAGGATTGGGCTCTTGTGGGGAATTCATTCCTGGCATAGCAGAACAGGAGATTCAGGGTGGTAAAAATCAGTCACTGCTCCTGAGCTGTGCTGTGCAATGGTCTTTTGTGATTGCTGCGTTCTCATGAGACCACAAGTCGACTTCAAACTGAAATGCAAACCTGGGACTGAACTTGGTTGGGATTTCAACCACCTCTGAATATTGACCTGTGTTAAGGGATACCTGCAACTGCTGCTTGCGTTTGGGAAGGGAATAAATAGGGGAGACTGACAGACATCTCTTTGTTAGCACATGCCCCTGGATTGTCCCAGGATAGGGTGAAGCTTCTTTCCCCAGCTCCACTGGGCTCGACTGGAGGCATCAGAGAGCTCCCAGGAGACAACAGGTCCCCTGTACATGCAGGTGGGGCATCCACAGCCAGCCGAGGGCCGTCAGTTTGTCATGTCACCACAAAGCTCCAGGCACACAAAGAGTTCTCACACGCAGAGGAAAAATGTCCTTACACACCCTCGGTTAAAGTGAGCTGTTTGAAACACCACCGTGAAGCATTTGTTTTCCTTTAAACTTGTTTTTCTTCCTTCCAAAGGTCACCTTAAGTGGGTCCCAGGTTCATTTCTCCAGGTTGTTTTTGAGCCTGTATTGACTGATTGCCAAATCTCAGCTCTGCTGATTGCTGGTTTATAGCACGCTGATAAAGCTGGCTTAATCCGCTTGTGCTCGCCCACCCCAAAAATGTCCCCTGTCATTCCTGACCTTCTCCCTCTGCAATCTCCCATGTCCCATCCCAGCTCACTGCCCCTATGCACTCTATCCCTGGCTCTCCTTGCAGTGTTGTCCCCAGCCGGGCACACCACAATGGTAAGGTCCAAGGATGAAGGTGGCTCTCATCCCCATCGCGGGTGCTGTCACCCACGGAGGTGGCACCCACTGCTTCCCCACAGAGCAGCTCTTGTCCTCTGACAGCTCTTGGACCACATATTTCACAAACAATAATTTCCAAGGAGGGGAAATACATTAATGAGGGTATGGAAATCCCGCAGGCTGTGTTCCTGCATTTTTTAGGTGAAACATGTTCATATTTCGTTTTTATTATTATTATTATTTATCATTAGCCATATTTTTTTTAAGAACTGTTGCAGATGGTTTTAAAATGAACTGAATATTTCATTCCATCTCAGTCAGCACAAGTTTTTCTGCATCAGTGAAAGCTGAACCTCTGAGAGGGAAAGAGTTTGTTTCCCTTGAAAATTAAAAGCTTTCCGTTTCTGGACAATCTAAGGTATATGGCTTTTGCCACTGAAGAAAATAAAATAGATTTGTTTCTTGTCCAAGGAAAACATACGATTTTCTTCATTCTGAAGTCAAAATATGTTTAATTTGCACTCTTTTCCCCTTCATTTCAGAAAAACAAAGCCAGGGCTTTGGGTGGTTCAATTGAACGTCCCGGGGAAGAAGCGTTACTGCCCCGAAAGATTAAATGGGGTATTATGAAGACATCGTCTTTCAAGTGAGATAAAAAATCACAGCGCAAGCTAATTGTTGGCAGAGGGATTTTGTGTTAGTCTTTTTGCAGCAGTCAGGGTATCAGTTAGAGGGTTGTAGCCAAATTTCAGCTCCATTCTGCCCGCAGAGTTTTTCAGGCTATGTACACAAAGAAATGCTTCATTTTCTATAGTGCTGTTTCACGTGGCATCAGCTACCAGCAGCTGCTGGCTCTGATTTTTGTCTGTGCTCTGTATTTTTCTGTAGTCATTTTGTTGAGTTTATGAAAAGATTTGGGGCAAAATCCTGGCCCAGTTCAGATCGCTGCTAAAGTTTCCATGGGCTTCACTAAAGGCAGGATTTCTCTCAGAGGGTTAAAGCAGAAGGATGTAAAACTGTTACAAGTGGGAGAAAACCGAAGGGTGATTTCCTCACCGGGCATCGACATCTTCTGAAATGTGCTCTGAGCACATTGCAGTTTTCTCACTATTTATTCATGATTTGCAGCTATTTGGCAGCTCCATTTGGGCACTTCTTGCAGGGATTTGAGAGCAAAAGCCATTTTGGTTCATTTCATTAAGCACCTCAATTCAGGGATTTACTTCTAATCCTCAAGCGAAAATATCTCTCGGAACAGAGTTTCTCCTGCAATGTTTGTGTTCATAAATTGATGAAAACCATCTCTTGCCAGGAACATCCACTATTATTTACTCACATTTTTCTATTTCCACAGACTTTTTAGCAGTGCTTCTGCCCCTCGCAGCCTGCCTGGGACTGGCCACAGGAGGGATTCAAACTGCACATTCGGTTCAAAACCAGAAAGGAGTTGCTCAAGCCTAAATAAAAGCATGAATCCTGCAGCTCTAGGGAGGGGAAAGGTTCTTTGCTTGTTAAGGTGATTGTAGTAATCATTATTGAACAGCTTTTACTCGCAATTGAAAAGCAGTATTATTCATAGATATCTGCAATGGGTAAGAAAGAGATGTTTGATTAATGCGGGGTGGTTTGGAGCTTACCCCCGGGTAGGTAATAGCGCAAGATGGCATTTCTCATCTCACACGGTTTAAATTGCGTGATGCTCCTCCAGTTTCCCCACCAAAACTGGACATTCCCAAGTACCCCTTCATCTTCCGTGAAACGAAAAAGGGAAAATGCCCCCTTTGTCCACCAGGTGGCACGGGAATCCCCTCTGGAAACAGCCTGGAATATTAACGCCTCTAATACCTTTGTCGCAGGGATGGAGGCTCCCACCAGCGCCCACGGCTGAAAACCGCCCTTCCAGGGAGAGATGGTTTTAGATGTGTGAGTTTGGGACATTCGTGCCTGTCCTTTCCAGGCTGTAGCTGAACATTGTGTACATGGGCTTGCAGATGGGGCTTGCTTTGGATGGTGTGGTGGTGGAGGCTTTAAAGGCGTCCGCTACTCCTCAGAGCACAGCCAGAATGTCAGGGGCAAGGATAGGATATCAGGGACCCATAGAAGAGGGATGCAAAGATAGGGAGCAGTGATGGGACAGAAATAGGGAGCACTAATGAGGTGCAGAGAGAAGGGAGGTGATGGCTGATTCACTGTTTGTGGCCACAAGGAGATGGAGCAATGTGAGAAATAAGGAAGAGTTGATACAAACAAAGCATTCATGGCTAAAGGAGAGGGAATTGTGAAATCTTCCTGGGCCATAAGGCACTGCTGTGGTTAAACTTGGCTGGAAGGAGCAGCTAACAGAAGGGAGAAGGTTTCTGGGAAGAACAGGAGGTTGCTGCCGGTAGCAAAATATGGATGGACAAGCAAAGGCAGAGAAGGAGGAGAGGAGTGGGTGGGCTTCCCTGGAAAGACAAGTAAGGACAGGGCTGAAAACATGCATGTCCCAAGCTCAGCCATAGGGGCTGCACAGTGTGTGTCCAGCTGCAGCCAGCTGCTGGGCTGCCCAGGCTCGGCTCAGCTAAGCGCAGCTTGGCTCAGCTCCGCAGCTCCTGGCCCTTGCCTTGGTCTGAGCGTGGAAGGTTTTAGCAAGGAGATCAGAAGGTTTCTGCATCTTTGGTTGTCTCGGATAGAGGCACCTGAGCATGAAAACACAGTGCAGGGCCAGAGGGAGTGCATCAGTGAGGTTCGAAAGAGGCAAAAGCACTGTTTTCTGTACAGACCAAGGGGAATTAAATATGTGAAAAGGGAACTTGCCTTTCAGACTCAGAGCACTTTTGGGGCACTGAGAGCAGCACAGCCCAAGGCCATCTCTTCCCATTCCACGGGCCAGAGCCTGGGATTGCAGGGGCAGCCAGATCTCCATCCACAACTGATGCTCCAGCAAGTCCCCTGTCAGGTGCCAACAGGAAAGAAGAGCTTGAGGACAGCATTTTGGGAACCTGTGGGGTCCCCCAGGTAATCCCAGGGTATAGAGGAGGTGCCTGGAATGAAAGGAGAGCTTAGAAGAGGGCAGGAGCAGAGAGGCAGCAACCAGCCCAGGGATGGGCAGCAGCAGCATGGGAGCAAAAAAGCATTTGGGGGTAAAATCTAAGCCTGATGTGCACAAAAGGAGCTGGCCTGACACATCGTTGGGGGAAACATCAGTCCTGCGTGTGCCACCCCCGTAGGAGCAACTGAGCTTCAGGTTGGTGAACATCTGCACTGCACAGGGGGTGCAGAAGAAAAACATCAGCGGAGTAAACCAGTAGGAACCCAGCGAATTTAAAGCCATTTCTGCCATTGTATTGAAATATGTTTATATGTCAGTTCTTTATTAAATATAAGCAGTTTTCTTGTTGTATACATTTATACATCTTCAGTGCAATCTGCTTTGCATCAGACATTGATATATTGGTGTAGTCCCTGAAATGTTAGCTCTTGGGTAGTATAAATAGCATACTGATATTAAATCTGCTTTCAAAAATAGTTACATTGCAATAAATTTGAAGGACGTGGAGGTTTTTAATCACCTCTGCTTAGTTCTTCAGGGATAAGCCAAAAAAGCAATCATTTCACTGACAAACCCCCCTGAAATAGGCACAACAGAAAATTCTTATGCACAATAATTGCTTTCTCTACAAATATTTACGCTAAGGCTAAGAAAACAGTTTGGAATTTTACAAATATCTTTCTTATTTTTTTCCAGCACTTTAAATATTGATCCAAAGAAACTTTATTCAGTCTGTTCCCTTTTTCTTTTTCATTCTTTTCCCTTTTTATCCATTTCAAGGCATCTTAAGTGATAGAGCTGTGGGGGAGATGCTGCTGGGGATAAGGCAAGTCCAGCTCGTGGTGCCTGGCTGGTCCCCAGCCATCAGCAGCAGCTCCCTCTATTGCTTTTGCCAGGATTGCAATATTGTAAAAGCTGGAGATACGGAGGGGCAGTGGAAGGTTTGGGGGTTTTTTGTTTGCTTCCATCAGAGTATTGAAAAATGAAATTGAATGGAATTCAGACGGATTGGAAAGATGCAAAGACTCATGGGGGGCTAGAGAGGGAGAGACAAAAAGAGACAGGATGCTCATGATGCTGTGTCTGTAAGAGGAATGAGGCAAAATAATGCACAAGCCATCAAATTAAGAATGGGAAAGCAGCAGGCTCTGACAAGGATGGTTTTGTAGCTGCAGCAAAAGGCTAGGGCAGACTTCTTAACTAACGTCTTCCAAGTTGCTTTAGGCCCTGGAAAGATTTAATATATTATTGAACTTAACTCACTTAATAGCCATGTTGGACTCAATGGAGCTATTCATGTGAGTAAAGCATCAGTCTTAGCAGATCTGCTTCCTAATCTCTAAAGCAGGGAGAGCACTACCTCAGGAGAGGGCTGCGGGAGCAATTAATGCAGGGGCAAGGCTGAGCCTAGCACAGCTAACGTACCTCTAACAGTGCCTACAACCAAGACCAGTGCCACTGTGTTGCAGCCATCCAGGCAGGACCCACCCTGAGCTGTAATCCAAGTCATTATTATTTTAGCCATTAAGTTATCTATGTTTGCTGTTTGAAATAAAAAAATGTGCCTTCAATATACAGTATGTTTAAGCAACAGAAATGTAAAATGTAGTTGCACGCTGTCGTAAATCCTCTCACTGCCATAGCTCAACTGTCACTGTTCAACTGTCTAAATTCAAAGGAATGCAAAAGCAGATGGAAAAGGTTGTAGAAAAGGCAAGAAGTTCATTCAGAACTAAATTGGGTGCATCACTTATTCTTTTTTGAATAAAATATAACTCCTAATAAAATATGATTCTTAGTAAAATATGAGTGAGGCAGATAAAAATGATCCACAAACACAGATCCCAGGTTCCCACTTAAGGTAACTGATTCTATTTAAAGTCAATTAATAAAAGGCTTTGATTTTAATTAAATTAAGTAGGAGTCCATCTCTGTTTCCCAACAAGATGAAAAATGCCAAACAGAGCTGCACACAAATTGCCTTTTCCCAAAGAGAGTTTCAGCATCTCGGAATATGTCCTGGATGAGAGCAGTTGGATCCAGACTGGGCACAGCTAATTGGTACCCTGGAGGGTTTTTACTCTTGGCATTTGAGAAATAATGAGAATCAAAACCATTAGTAGGCAGGGAAAGAGGGTGATAGAAATCTAGCCTGCTCTTTTCTGTCATCTTCATATTATGTTATCTCCAGGCAAGTATTCCCAGTAATTTTCCTTTCCAAGTCTAGTAACTCTCGTTTAAATCACAGACTCTTGACAAATACAGCTCTTCATCACACAAAGTTTATAAAAATTGCTCAGGCAGATAACTGGTGTATGGAAATGATAAAAGAAGGAATTGGAGCTATTCTCTTCTTGATAGATCCTATCCTATTTACTAGGATAGGCTCAGGCAGACATCTCCCTAAATGGAAGGATGAGAAATGCGCTTCTTTTTTCTTTTTCCTCTCTTTTTGGTGCAATTATTTAACACTTTTTTTGCATCTTAATAAAAAAAAAAAAAAAAAGAAAAAAAAAAGAAGAAGTTAAAAATCAAATGCACGTGTGAATTTCTTCAGCCTTGGAGATGGGTGGCTGCTTAGTGTCACGCTGGAAAGCAATCTGGAAGTCAGAATTGTACTACTGTGGTTATCATCAAAACTAATCAAATGCTGGTATCCGAAAGTGTGAAACCCTTTCAGCAGGCAAATCAAAAAATGCACCATTTCTCAGAACCAGGGCAGACCAAACAAGAAATTGCAAACACATGTCTGGAAGCGGCTCCAGCCCCACGCATCTCGGCAAGAAAACCGCGATGTTCCTGAACGTGGGACACCATCTTCCCTGCCCTGTATACACACTCCATCCCTCAGACTTAAACAGCGTTTCCTCCGAGACCACTAAGTGGGTCCTGCTAATCCTAATAGAAACAAAACAACATGAAGTAAAGGCCTCAGAGAGAAACACCAGGGAGAGCGCTGCAGAGGGGAAAGTAGGCTGAACGTGCAGCACCCACACTGACCAAAGCAAAGGGTTCGAGCCACCATCCCTATTTTGTCTCTATTTAAGCATCACTTCAGATTTTCAGGAGGATTTGGGGGTTTGGCATTTTTCTGGGGATATGCCTTTTAACTAACATAGGGGAAAAAAGTTGTCCTGGACCTAGAAAAATGTGGAGGTGAAAGCAGGTAGAAAATACTGTCTGGTTGTGATTTTGCTGAGGGAGGAAAACACTGCGCTGTGTTACTTGGATAGTTTTCATTGATATGAAGCTTTACCATCCCATTCTGCGAACGGGCAACAGAGCCATGTGTACACAAACCAAGAGGTGGAAGATTTCCAGGGCTCATCCTCAAATTTATCAAGAAATAAGTTAATTATAAGCAATGCTGCTAACCTCCTGCTCACCTTCACCGTATGAGAGAGCAACCTTGTGCATGTTTTCTGCCTAGACAATATACCTCAGCAAGACAATCAAAAGAAATATTTCAAATTAGCATAGCTTCATTGCACACACATGGTTTAGTTTTATTTCAGGTAGGAGAATCCATCCTACTCAACGCCAAGTGATTATCATTTGCAAACTCTATGTGAGACGCAGATAGTAAATGAACAGATCTGCAGAAAGTGATGGACCCAGGGGAAACTGCATAATTAGAAGTTTGGTACTACATAGCTCCCTGTCAGCAGGCAGGGATAGATGCCTCCAAGGAAATCGGGCTCTGATGCAATGACATGTTATGAAGGAAACACCACCATAAACCATTGGTCATTTGCCTGAACTCCTTCCTAAGGCCAAGCAAACAGCAGCTGTGGAGCCTGCGCTCCATGCAGGCATTGGAGTTTAGAGCAATTTCCCTGCTCACCTTCCTAGCGATGACCAGTGGGCTGGTATCCACTTTGATATTCAAAAGGGAGAACTGGCACCACTAAGCTGTGAGGGAATGGACGTGCTCCGGGATGCCAGGCACCAGCCATAACAGGGTCACATGAAACAGCCACATCTGCTTGCATTTCATTGCTGAAATGGTAAAGTTTGACTTCAGCTTGACCTTGCAATTCACAAGCTCCAGAAAAAAAAAAAAAAAAAAAAAAAGAAAAGAAAAAGAAAAAAAGGAAGAAGGAAAAAAAAAAAAAGTAACAGAAAGCAGCAAAAAAGCAGGAGCTAAACCAGGCTGTAACCTCATGGAACAGGATGAATTAAAACCAAATGAGCCACATTTCAATATAGGCAGCGTCTGGCGTGATTTTGCGGAGGATGCTGCAATATTTGAGCCATTCCTTTTCATAATAGAAAATCCCTGAATCAGTCTGTTTACACCAATGCCGCCTGAACGTTTCAGGACTCATACCTGGAAGCTCTTTGAGAAAAAGTGTTGAAAAATCCCCTGTGTTGGCATGATGCAGCTTTTCAAAAGGCAAGATTGAGACATACTTGTTTTTCAAACCTCCCCCAGGAAACAGTTGTCTAATGCTCATTAACATGATTCCCCAAGACCCGTGACTCAGATCCTCACTGGAACATGCTGCATTTGTTCCAGGGGATCTGGCCCACTGGGGAATCTCGCATGATTTAGGGAAGCAGCTCCTAGGACAATATTTGATCAACATTCAATTGCTGGCACTGTGCTGCATCAGGGCTGCTCCAACTTGTCCTGCTTCCCCCCCATTGCTTCACCCAAGTGTTCTGCCAGCACCAAACTACACCAGGGGCTTGGATTTACCAAATACACCGTGCCCATTAACACATTTGCCTCCACAACACCCCTCTGAGTATTCAAGTTCTTCTTCCAGCACATCACTGTTTAGACAAGAGATCATTAAGTGTCATCATGTGTGTCAGTGGCAGGGTAAAAGCTTTTGGCTCTGCTCCACTCCCAGTGATATATGCATTTCTCACTATGTCTTGGCCCCTGAAAATGCATTGCAGATTCAAAACGTGTACCGAAATGAGGCAATGTTTTCACTTCTGTCAGAAAATGCTTGTCAGCTGGTAAGCCTGTTCTGGGTATGTGTATTTACAAAACCAGAATGGAAAAGTGGTGTCTGACGGCCCCTCTCCCCTACTTTCTGCGGTATCCCAAGGGAACAGACAGCTATTTTTTGCCATCTCCGCTTTGTTAAACTTTAGTGGCAACATTTCATTTCTGGCTTGGATGTCGTCTGCTATAGAAAGTCTGTTACTGACTCCAAATTATCCAGTTCTTTCCTAAAGTGCTACAAATATGCTTTTAGGATCTTCCCACCATCATCTCTAGATCTTCCCTGCAATCACACGTTGCCATCCCTGACTGCTTTTCCTCATGTGCCAGCAAAATGTTCCCTAAAGGCACCGGCAGCCTGGCCCATGGCAGAGACACCAGCCCACCCAGACCTCCCTCCTTCCACTCTGCCAGTATTTAACGTATGGGTGAGGTCCTGGCCCTGACAAGGGGTATGAGAAAAGGATTTCAGCAGGACCAGGATGCCACCTACTGCCCTTTAACTTCATTTGGGTGCTCGTCCATTAAAAGACAGGGTTAGGAACTCCTTCTTCACACCTTTGAGAAGAGCCCAGGGCTGGGTGTAAGGACACGTTGCTGGGTTGTTAAGCAGAATCAGGGCAGAAGTTCAGAACAAGGGGAAATACCAGACCATTGCTCTGCACCCTGTCATGCAGTGATCCCGGGGCTCTCTTTCTTCCCTACCCAAATATTTGCATAACCCTTTAGAGACATTTTCTTAGGGTGATCTGACTCTTATTAGAGATGCAGAAGCCAGTGGTCACTTCCCATCGTGGGTCACTGGTTAGAGACACACAGTAGACACAATGCTTTGGCACAGCAACCAGCTCAGCCCAAGCAGTGACCTCAGCCCAGACATGGTTAATTCTCTCCCCTCTTGCCCTGACTTGCACTGCCTGAACTTTTGTTCATTGGGCTGATGATCTATGTCATCCTTTATGCAAACAAGCATAAAATGACTAATTAATCTCGGGGGTAACGCCACTGATTTCAGTGGAGCAGCAGCCAAAGTGAAACAGGACTAACATCTTTAACCTACTCTTTGTTCTTGTAGCACAGCCTTTGCCTTGTCCACGAGTCAAAGTAGACCTCTAATTATATGGATTTGGCTCTTAATCTTTTCTGGTCTCGGGAGATTCCAGTTGCTGAATATTACAGATTTCACTTGGAAACGGAGGAGGGTCTGCACAACATCACCAAAACGCCTTGCTGGAAAGCCAGTGGCATTTTGGATCTGTGCACCAAAACCAGTGCTGGGGACCGAGTGGCTCAGGATTAACCACTGTGCCACTGGGAAGCTTAAATTCCTGCAGCTTTGCTCCCATTTATAGCCCTCAGCCACAGCAAAGTGCCACATTTGGACCTTTCTGCATCATTTCAAAATCGACTGATTGCCCAAACCCCACTTACAGGACAAGACAGTGAGTGCTTCCTGCAACACAGAAGCAGAGAGGTGAAAATGGGAAGTGTTGCCATGAATTTAGGTGGCTTCATGTGGAAATACATGCCTTTTAAATCACGGTCAGGGCCTTCTCCATCACAAGCTTTGTGCTTTTTCCTTCCCTTATCCCATAACTTTCTTCACAGCTACATGCAGCTGAAGGGTTTGTGACAGTTATTGTCAAAGACTAAACAATAGATCAGAGCCATGGCTGCGGAGCTGAAGGAAAAAGAGGGGTTGCAGTTGACAGCTGTCCATAAAAATGGTAACGTACAAATCGTATAATATAAACTAAAGAGAGAGCAAAAGTACCACCGGAAGAAAAGAAAAATGAGCTTGTTAGAACAGTCTGTATTACAGCTGTTTCCCTTGACAGTTTTCTGTACCCTAATACGCTCAACAAATTGGCAACCTGTCCTTATATATTTGCATCAGGATTCCCTTAAGGGAAATGTCTATATTATTCTGTTTTGGATAAAGGAAGCAGTTTGATATGACAGGTAGGTCAAGTGTTTCTTTAATAAAGCATATGGGTAGGAAGAAAGAAATGGGCTATTGTCAATGACTTGACAAATAGGTAGATATGCCCCCCTTGAGTATAACCAGGGAAAGCTACTAGATAAATCGCCCTTGTTATTTTGATTTAACCACTTGGTTGCTGAATACATTTTTTCCCAGAGAACAACGTCCTCTCTCATAACAAACATTTTTATAGTAAGTATAAAGGTTATATATGACTTATAAATGTCATATGGATTATATTATTTGTATTGCTTATTATGTATATTTATTATTTACTATTGCATCTTATTTATATTATTCGTTAATATTTATACTTAAAGGTATGATTTATAAATACCAAAGTCTATTTTAGATTCTGTAGCTTGATATTAGCTCAGTTTGGACTTTAGTTACGCATAACAAGTCTGCGCCAAAGTTGCAAAACAATTTCTGTATCATGTGGATGTGTGTAATCTTTTCATATGATACAGGAGTATGTTCACAGTCACTTCAGCAAAATCTGCCATTTTAGCTCAGGTAGCATCTGCCCCAGGAGCCTACATGCTGTTGCCCATCCCCTTCCCTTCCAAGGAACCGGGAACAAGGAGCCTCCTTCTCCCTGTGTGGACCAGGGGCCGAGCTCCCCCTTAGACTTCACATCCTTTGCACCCACACAGGCTGCAAAACCTAATACTGCTGATTTGACAGCTGCTGTCCAAATCCAGCCAGCATGGGTTACTTACTTCCCAGTGAAAACCAGCCCTGGAATAGGAAATTGCCCCCATTCTCCTAAACGACGCTGGATTTACCTAAGAAAGCCACTTCTGAAGTCTGAAGAGAAGTTTTTCCCAAGGTGAACTTGGAAATCCTTCAGCAGTGAAGCTATCACAAGCGAAGTTACATGTGGAAATGGGCAAAAAGCCTCCAAGCCTCTTTGGCTGGTGAAGCAAGAATGCTGCAATAGACGGGTCCAGCCTGGCCATGGTGGTTTTGAATGCCATCAGGAGGGGACAGATCCACTGTTGAGCATGTCATTCCCAACCTGGTGATTTTAGATGTGTGTTCTGATTGTGCCAGATTTCCAAACAGAGCTAACACAAAACTGTTTTGTGTTAATTCTGAGTTATCTTCCAACATTCTCATCTCTTTTTTTCCCAGCATTATATTTTCCCCGCAGCATCTGCATGTATATTATTAATGAGTTATAGGTTGATAATATATTATAGCTATATATAATTAAGGTAGCATATTAATACCATAATGTTATATATATAGAAACATATATTGTAGAATATATTGGTTAGTATATATTGACAATGCTATTAATTATATTATTGTATTCAGAATAATAAAATATAAATTTCTGTGAGTAGATAAACACATGTTTAGACATTTTAAAAATATCATCGTCTTTGCTATTATTTTATCCTTGCCTTTCTAATATACTCAAAGTGATTTTCCAGATGCAGACATTTCTGCACAGACAAAAGCCGCTATTCCTCCAAATCAGTGTAAACTGTGTCTTTTCTTATCTGTCTGAAAGCATATTTTCTCCTATTTATAACTGGGCATTCCTATACTGCTGACTCAAACAAGGAGAGGGCCAGAGCTTTGTATTATCTATTTTATTCTTCATATATGTAGAAAGCAGAATTTCTGCCTCTGCTTTGGGGAAGTCACTCCTTTTCACCATACATGGTAGCACACACAGCTTGGCAGACCGTGTTGTGTTTTCCATATTAAGCCATATACAAGGGTAGCAAACAGGGAGCTGTTGACTGTGCCCGTGGCAAAAATCAGAGGCAGACAAAAAGCTGTGATGAGGATAGACATTTATGTCTTGCCTTTCCTCTTTTCACAGCAGCCCAGAAAGAAAAGTTGATAGATATTGAAGCCAAGAGAAAAAAAGTGTCATTATGCAGAAAAAAAGCAACACTGCACATGTTTTTATCAATTATTACATTCATGTTTGCTAAATGTAAAGAAAAACTCATGCTAAACCCAGACACACAAAGATGCTTTTCAAGCGGGTTTTGCATTTTAGACACCATGGGGTCATTATGCAGAAAAGCTTCTAGATGCCTTTTGGAGGCTTTGTGCCATTATTAATGTCATTAGCATTGTCCCTTCTTCTATCACGACTGCCTATTTTGACCAGGAGCCATGGAAAATACATGGGCTTCCCACAATAATACCCTGAGAGAGAAGAAATCAATGGTGAAGCAAACAGGTCTCCTCCAAGCATGACACGGAGAGGGCAAATCCAGACAATCACCCATGGCATCAGCATGCCCTAAGACCTGCCAAGGTCTCCTCTCATGTACCTCCTTTATGCATGGAGCTGCAATAAGCAGCTCACCCCACCAGATTGTAAGAGGAGGATAGGGACAGGGATGGGGCTGTCCTGCAGGATGCTGCTCCCGTATCTGGCTCCTGAGCTTCCAGCCATACCCTGCATTATCCAGCCCTGCTTTCCCAATTTGCCTTTCAACAGTGCACGTACTATTCTTCAGAGAAACAAAAGGCGGTGAAAGGAGCAGAGCCTTGGTTTTGTGCAGAGCATAAAGCAAGAATTTGGGGTTTTTGCTAATGGTCCCTGGAGGCTGAAGACCGCAGGCTACAAATCTGGGAAGAGTCTGGGTCTTTTAATTGATGGAAATGTTAAAATGAAGGGAAAATTTCCTACATACCTTGCCAAGGAAGCAAACCGTGCTTCAGTTTAATGTTTCTGTTTAAACTTGCAGGTGCTTTTGGTAATACTTCACATATTTTTGCATTCGGTGCTCATGTTTTGTTTTGGTTTGTTTCTGACAAACAAGGAGGTTTGTTTCATATCACCCAGAGCAATTTGGATCCTTGTCACTTAGTTTTCCTCATTCACGAGGGCAAAGTTAATGTGTCTGAGTTGCTCAGTCTATAGGTTTAAAAAATGGGAAAAGAACTTATTTTGGAATAACATCGTTTCTTTATTTTTCCCTTGATTGAAAACACTTCAATTTCATTTGTGTGTCATGAAATTGATTCTTTTGACCACTTTTCTTTTCCTTTCCCAACCTAAGTTTCAGCCTAAACCAAGTTGACATATTCCCTTTAATGTGTTTTTAAAATATGCTTAATGGTGCTGAAAGCGAAGGAAGCTCAAGTATAATTCCAAAAGCCTGAGCCCACCAGAAGCCTAATGCAAACATTACTATAAAAACTCTGTGATGGTTAGAGATTCCAGGGAATCTGTTCGCTAACAGATTCAGAAACGTTATCTGCGTGAGGAAAATGCGTTCTGTTGCTTGGCATCTCGATAGCTGTTCTGTTTCTCTTTTTTCTGCACCCAGAAAATCTGTTTCCAATGTTTCTGCCACAGAGAATATGGAATAGCAGGAGCAGAAGTTGGTGGAAGTGGGGGGATTTCGTGATTGTTATTCAGCTCACATCTCTCACAGGCACACTCCCTCTGCCCAGATTTCTCCCGAGAAATAGGCTGAATAAAGAGCAACTCTGATATGAAGGGCGGGAGAGAGGAAGAATATTTCTCTTATCCACATGGGACAGGTATGAGAATTGTTCAGGAAACCTTAATCAATAGTGCCCACCTTCCCCTGGCAGTAAGCCTTTGCCCATCAGAGGAGGATGGTGAGGATTTTTGCAAGCCAAGAAGGGCAGAAGGCAGCCGGAGCTGAGGGCTTGTGCCCTTCATGCCAGACCCCCTCACCTCGCTGCTCTGATGAGGACTGGCACTTTAAGGGTGTTTTTCACTTGGCTATATTGTTCCCCACTCAAAGGACTTGTCCCCAGCATTCTCTGCAAGCCCCTGCCTGCCCTGAGCCAGGAGGAGCAGCTCATCCCTGGGCTGAATATCCAGCAGAGCACCAAAAAGCCTGTTTGGAAACCATAGCAGATTGCTTCAGTCCTCACTGAAAGAACATCTATGAAGAGCTGTGTCTGTGAAGGTTTTCAGGAGGAGAGCTCCCTTACTCACCTTGGCACCAGCCCGTGCTATACAGAGTCAGAAATCCAGCTGGGACTCTGGTGGTGTCCTACATTCTGCTCCAGAAGAGCACGCACCTCAAGTGTTGCCTTGAAATATTTGCCATTCACTGGGAAGCTACTGCTGTAACTTCCAAAAGAGGCAAAAGCAGAGGTTTCTCGGGATATTTTTCTCTTCCCACCTCAGCAGGGCAGGAGTGTGCTTCATTTCATCTCCAACCAAAACCCTTCTGGTCATGAATGGACCTTGGATGTTCACACAGAACCATTCCTTTAAGGGAAGGAGAGCCAAAACTAAAATAACCTTCCTGGAGATATGCCGTCAGCACAGAAATAACACAGGACTTCTCTTCCCCCCCAGCCACAAAGGAAGGATTGCATTCAGTGTCAGCGGTCTCCCTCCTGCATGCCTTGTGGTGAGAAGCACATGGAAAACCTGACTCTAGTGCCTCTGCCTTTCTTCCATTAGGGGAAACACCGCATTCACGTTTCATTGCAGGCACAGGCTGCTGTACGCAGTAATGTGCCACCTTAGCACTCCTCAAGATATACCTGAGCAGAAGCCTGTCGGTTGGGTTGTCCTGCCCCAACGGGTTTTCACAAGGAGGAATGATGTTAAACCACTGGTACTGTCTCTTCATGTGACAGCTGTAAAACACCCTCACCGTGCCATCAATCCTTGTTAGGGATACCCCATTGCCAAACAACATGTGGCTCAAGTTGCAAAGGGAGCAGTGCTTTTCACAGCACTCCTGATTACAGGATGGGAGCCTCATTTTTAGGAGTATTTGGAGCAACTTGTCTTGCACCCCATCCAAGTCTTCCTTCTGCATCCCCATGCTGGATCTGAATTCTTTGCAATCACACTGCATCAAGGCTAGCATAAAATCCCAAATCCTGTCAGCTTTCTTGTTTCACTTGGTTTGTAAAAATTCAGAACTAAAAATTACATGAAACCACTTCTTGCTCCGTTTTTTTGCCTGCACTTCAGATGGGAAATGATCTTTGTTAGAAAAGATATTCTTTCTCTCAAAAACTGTGCTCAGCTGCACGAATTCATTCACAAGAATATTCACTGCTACTGAATTAGCAGCAAAATAAGAAAGGAAAGAAAACCTGAACTCAGTGAACCATGATCAAGTAATCCGAGGAAATCAGCATGTTTCTCTCTAGACAGTTCCGAATACCTAATGCTAAGACACAAGAATCCCACTAAAT
Organism: Psilopsiagon aurifrons; assembly: GCA_025447955.1. Taxonomy (NCBI): domain Eukaryota; kingdom Metazoa; phylum Chordata; class Aves; order Psittaciformes; family Psittacidae; genus Psilopsiagon; species Psilopsiagon aurifrons. Next base: position 140,828 of record JAOEHY010011597.1, read on the forward strand.
ATACCTCTTCTCTTTATCTCTGCAAATGTCTAATGGTATTTCAATTCTCACCATTTTATCATCAGTCGTCCATATTTACTGGTGATTTAGAGCTCAGATCACTTTTTAAGCTAACAATTTAAGCGTTTCCAGCCTTTCTGAAAGGCACACGAGTGCAAACTGTTTAACCTTCAGAGACTGAGTAAAAGAACCTGATATAAAACATTTCTCAGCTCTAGTTTTAAGCCAAGCTCATGATTTCTGAAAGCTTGGATTAAGCAATACATCTACATGAAAACAAAGAGGCCTGAAATGATATAGAGCAGAATAAGCAGTATACTTGACACACAAGGCCCTATTTTATTTCTATTTATCCCTTTTCTTCAATTGCTTCTTGTCTAACAGTCTCTCTTAAAAGCACTATTCCAGGTTTCACAGCTTAGCACCATCCAACCACTCTTCATCATTCCATCTCTGAGTCTGACTTCACATTGGGTGGATTTGGGAGAACTAAGTGGATGCCAGTTCTCATGCCAAAGTTTATCTTCAGGCACTGCCCTCAAGTGTGAGAGTGCTGATTCAGTAGCTCTCTGGGATGGAAATGTCCCTTAAGGCTCTTCTTTAAAAGCCCTTCCAAATGCTGCAGGAGGCTGCACACCACAGCCCAAATAATTAGTGAAAGCCTGATTTAATGCTTATATTTGTTTTATTCCTTTACTATAGCACAATAAGAAAGGGAGTGGGAGAATTCGGTCAGCAGCCAATGTAACCATCGCCCGTGAGTGCTGTCAGGGCAAGCCCTGTGTGAAGGGGCCCATTGCAGAGAGCAGCACAGCCCTGTTTGGTCATGCCACATGGACAGGGCTGATGCTGCCAACTGACATGCACAAACCCAATGGAAAGCCTCCACTCAGCCATGCCCCAGCCTGGACAAACACCCCAAAGAGGGGTTAGATGGTGCCTGGCCAACTCCAAAGTCACCACAGCAACATTAGGTGATGCCCCCATCCAGTGCCCTTGGCTACAGGAAGGGTGGATGGTCAGAAGTAGTCCCCATTCGGGGAAAGAGGCAAAACACCATGAATATTTAGTCTGCTGAAACCTCCAAGTGATACAACTGCTGACCGCTTCATTTATAAAACACATATGGAGACCTTAATCAAGCCAGGAATGAGGTCATTTCTGCCAATTAAGTCTCACTCATTCTGCAGTTGGAAGCAATCAAAACAAAGGCAGAACTATCAATGGTATGTCTACGTGCTGCAGCCCCAGAAAATACCCGTTGTGCTGGGGCTACAGTAAATCACCTCTCACCACGTGCCACGGTGGCAGGTACCCTCAGCTCCCCTGGACAGGGGGGAAAAGAAGGGCTTAGTGTTTTACCTAATTAATGGTAGTAATTTGAACATATCCTATCTAAGTCTTATTCTGAAGCAAAGGCAGCATTGTAACTAAATGCGTTAACTCCAAGCTCCCATTTGGAACCAGTTTATGTCTGTTCCCACTCCAGACCCCCAGTATTCACCGGAGCTGTCAGAAGGTTGTTTTGCCTCAGTGTAATTTATCCAGGTCAAGGAAGTTGCGCTCATTGCCTCTTGTTGGAATATCCTCATTGTACGCTATTTGTCTTAGTGGTGACCAAATGGTGAGAACTGTTCCAATACAAAATAAGAGAAGCACTATATACTACAGGCTTATCTTGCTTTATTTTGTATTAGACACAGGATACCTGCCCATCAACATTAAAAAAGCGTGTCAATCAATGGGATTAATATAACGAGTGATAAACTGACACTAGCAGGAACTCCTATGCAGCTTCACACATAAGCCTGAGACTTTGGCCACATATTAGTGATCCTTGCAACACCTCTATAATTAATGTTAATTTTCATTAAGAGGAAAAGAAGACATGGAGAGTTTTGTTCTATGCAGATGTAGCAAACCCAATTATCCTGAGCAGCCTGTATGCTGCTCTAATTCTAATCATTCCTCTGCCATTGCAGAAGCAAAGAGTGGAGCCAAGAAATCTGCAAAAGACTTAGATGCCCAACCACAAAATGATGCTTCTCGACCCCCCCGACCTTGCAGCAAGCATCTGTAAACATCTGTGTTTTCTACATTAAAGTTCTGCAGATGTCTAGAATTCCCAGAAGTTCTCTGCTCCTCTCTGTGCACTGCAGCTCAGGGCTTATCGCACATGTAAACTGTCAGCATCTGCAGAGTCAATTTCTCCACACATCACCTCTGCAGCACCCAGACTAGCAGGCACACTTATGTGAGAGAGGAGCACCCTGAGCTCCAGCCTGAAGCTCAGATGCAGTTCAGGAGCTGTACAGGCAGAGGACTCCCCCTTGCTGTGCACTATGTGGGTCACCATCACCAGGTATGGTATCTTGTCACTGGAGGTTGATGGCACAGGGACCAAGCACCCAGCAAAGCCTGTGCACCCTCATCTAGCAGTACAAGTAACCAGGATGTAGATGAAGAGCCCTCCTCAGTGCTGTGCCCTCTGAAACACTGGGTGTCTCCACCCCAGCCCTCATCTTCCCTTCACATCTGGAGGCTGCAGGCACGTCCCAGCAGGTTAATCTTTTAACTTTTGGGGAAACACTGGGGGCAGGTGATGAAAACTGTTCCTGCAAGGCAGAGCCATGACCTGAGATGATGCACAATTCCCGTCCTGGTGTGCAAATGAGCAGCCACCAAAGGGAGCATGTCCTTCCTTCTCCCCTTGCCCAGGGTTTTTCTTCCTGCCTGGCCTCAGCATGCCTCATCCTGGGCGTTTCCTTGCTGCAGTCCAGCATTTCACCATGGCTCATGCAAGTACAGGATGCTGGTAGTCTGCGCACTCCTTCACAGCTCCAGTGGCAGCAGGATTAGTGTTTCATAGTGCTTTACACCAGTAAAAATAGACACAAAACCAGGGCATACAAAGTCAGTAACAAAGACCTGGTTATATATATCAGATGTGTTCCTCCAATTACACATCATGGGCACAGGGAATCAGTGTGGATACAGCAAACCAAAGGGCCAGTTTGACACACAAAGGTGAGCTCCCCAAGTCAGTCCATGTTCCACTGGGAGGGACCACCAAGGAACCCTGTAAAACACTGGTATCACACTTCGAACTTCACACACCTCGTCCTTCCCCTGTGAACCATAGCAGCGTCCACATTTGGTTTTGTGACCTGATTTAATGTCCATACACCAGACACCCTCTTTCTCCAAAGGTGTATTTCTACCTAAGCCAGATGCAGAAAAAGCTACCTTACTTCTAAGCTGAAGGTTCAGGAATGAGAAGACAAGGTATGAACTCCTTCCTCCCACTACTGAAGGAGGAGTTGAAGAGCCAAATTCACAATTTTCTGAGGTCTGATTCAAATGTATTTATTGTTTCTGGAGTTGGCAATAATTTGAATGGCCCATTTGAGTAGTTAGAAAGGGTGAGTCAGTACAGTCTCACAAATGGTGGATGCTGGCACCCTCAAAAAGCGACTCTTGACTTATCTTGGTGTGCAACTAGTTAGCGTTACGCCGAAATAGCATCAAACCAGTTCATCGGGTGACTCAGGGGTTGATTCCATTAAGAAGATCATATCTCTCTGTAAGTAGATGTGTAGTAGGATTGTACAATTGCTTTTCAGAAATGACCTGGGGATCTCATTGGAGTAGAAAAGGATTTAAAAAATTATAAAAAATCATGGTAATTCACTAAAAAAAGTTGTTCTCCTGAATCATATTGGCCAAAATACCTGTCAGAAAGGCTGTGCAGGTCCAAGGTGGAAGCTGGTCCCCAATCAGAGCCATTCCCAATTCAGGCAGGAGACATGCCTCTGCCCAACCACATACAACGGAAGGAAATACAGATTAAGTAAAACACTAATTCCCTTTTAATTAAATGCTTTATATCAACATCTATTTCACTTACAATAAGTAATTTCCTATCTCCAGGTACCTTTTAAATCTTACTTAAGCTTCATTTGTGAGATGCTTTTATTGATGTACTTAATAGTGGATTTACTTTGGGTTTTGTTCCTTTGTAATTGCAAGTCCAGATTGAAGAGATACTCTTATGTGCATGCATGAGTTTACACAGAGCAGCAGCAGAATCAATGAAGCTGTGCTTACACTTAACCAAAGGGCTGTACTGCATTAGGGCACTGGTACAGGAAAGGTTTTAATCTCTCTTCTGAATTTCTTCTTCTTTAATGGTGAAAATGTGAATTTGGGGTCACAGGAAGGCTTGCTCTAAGGAGTCTCAGCTCCTGCCAAAGCCAGCGTCACTCAGCGTCACTGGGATCACACAGAACCGCTCACAGTAATGGCAGCACAAAGTCAAGGGGGAAAAACACTAAAAATGGAAAGGGGATGGTGCTCTGCAGCAGCCCTTGAGCTCTGTGTTTGTGGGAGAACACCCTTTCCTTCTCCCTACCTGGTAAAACCTCCTGCTGCCTGTTCATACCATCCCAGAATGGATTGATAGAAATTCTGCTGCTAGGCAAAGGAAAGGAGAGTTGAAAAGTCACTCCCATTTATCTTAAATGTTTGAACCAGGTGCACCTACACACAAAAAGAAAATACCAAAAGGTTGCTATTCATTACTGTATTACTGCAATTGTTTGTTCTGTAATTAGTGATGATAGGTAAGCAAGCTGGAAGTAAAGCAAATAAGAAGTTAGTAAATGGAGCAGCATTCCAACTGGGCAGAAAAGCAACAAAATGAGACCTGAAAATGACACAGTAAGGGGAGGCTAATCTCTGTTCAGTTATTATTTCATTAGCACCTGACTTTCAGTTTGAGGGCTTTCTGCCTGTGCATAGCAAGGGGATGGAGTTCCAAAATCAGCTCCGGGCTCAGGTGTGCAGCAAACTCTGCCAGGGCAGTTGCAGGGCATCAATCAGCAGGTTCTCAGTTGATGGATTAAAATAACAGAGAGGTCTTACCCCAAGTCACATGGCCAACGGAAAGCAGAGTGGTTTCCACCGACTGTCATGCCCAGAGATAGTGCTGGCATTGCTGAAGCTCTTCAAACAGATTTGCTGTTTAAAGAGGGGGAAGGGTTTCCCAGGGGCATTTTTTGCTGAGAGACTGAAGGTATTTTCAAGCAAAGAGATGAGTTTAAAAACCCATTTCCATCACAGATTGCGTAATGTTTGAAAGAATAGAACTTCAGATATGCAGAGGGCTCGGAAAATTTATGGGGCAAAAGAGCAACAGAAGAGAAAAATACAGCTTGCCTGCATTTAGGAAAGTATTATCTGGCAGGGGAAACCATGTTTGAAGTCTGTACTCTTGCCTCCACCTGGCTGGTGGCTCCTTCTGTCTTTATCTGAGGTTGAAACCTAACCACCACACCTCTTGCCCTGCTCACTGCAGTCCAGTTTTCACCTCCTCAACAGAGCAGCATCTAGAATGGAGATGAGGGTGGGAAAAATATTCTTCCCTAAAAGAACACAGACAAAATAAAACCTGTTTGGGGGTTTTGACAACGCCGTATTGCACATGCTGCCATGCCACTGGGTAATCATATCCTTGCACCACGCCAATACCCTCCTTTGTGCTGTTGCACTCACGTTTCACATCACTCTTAATCACACGGAGCACTCTTTGGGGAGGAGACGCAGGTCAGTTGTCAAAAATATTTTGGCACTGAAAGATGCAGAGAGGTGCTTGGGTGGTTTGGAAACAGTGTAGAGGAGGGGCTTATCCAGGCCATATTTTCCTCTCGATTTTAACTCCATCCCAAGCACACATATCTCATTACCTAGAATGCACTTCAATAGATGGCAGGTTTCTGACAGAGTTTCTTACATTTCCATATCTTATCTTCATCTTCAAGTACCTAAATATCTTCACACCTAGGCAGCTCAGGCCCTGAGGCTTCTCTAGAGCAAGGGCTGCACCCTGATACCTCATCACTCGCTGGAGCCAAACAATGAAGAAGTTCAACCCATGGAGAAACCAGTGTTGGGCAACTGTCCCACCCCGTGGAGGTCACGGCAGCCACACACCTCCATCGCATGTAGCATCAGGCATAGGGCTCTGATAGAGACAGGACATAGGAAAACTCACTGGGAATGGGTGTTTTCACAGGATCTGTCTTGCTTTCTCCCTTATTCCCAGCAAGGCACAATCCCCCAGGGTTCTAGTGCCTAGCTTGATGGTGACAGCTACTAAGGGGTTCAACCACTTGCTTTGTTAGGGATTGAAGAGGAGTTTCTCCTTGGTAATTACTCATAGCAAAAACAACCTCTGCAGAGTCAGCTTAGTCAATGACAGTCCTGAAGGGTTGTCAGCCCCTCCTAGGTCACTTGGCTCACAAAGCATCATAACATAAGATGTAATATGCCATTAAAAAAAAAAAAAACATCCAAGGCCCTGGTTCTATTGTGGGGACCTTGTAATTAAGTAATTTCAAATGGGTGGCCTAGGAATATCACACAAAGACCTGAAAAAAGCCCAGAAAAGTGATAAGATCACTTATTAGCTCCAAACTTGTGATTTAATTATATATTCCTGGGGCCCTGTTCTCAAGGGAACTGCTTACACAACCACATGGTGAAAAAAAGAAGGGATTAAAACCTGTGGGAGAGAAGTTGGAGAATTTACTCCACACATCTGACCAGGGAAGACTCTGGGAAGAAAGAACCAAGAGGCTCTAAAAGAAAAGGAATTTCTTCCTTTTCTTTTTAATGATACAGGGCTAACAAAATACTCATTCTTGACCTGAAATGGGAAGTCTGACACAGCATCTTTCTCATTAAGAGAGCTAATATTGAGGACAGGGTGAACCCGAAGGACAGTGTCCCCTTGAATCACCATCTCTCAACTGTGCTTTTAGTAGGTGAGGCCCTTCAGAGTTTGTTTTATCCCAAGAACCAGGTTCAAACTGGCTGTATGCAGCAGGCTAGGCTTGAACCAGCTCAGCTCATGGAGAGTAGTGCAAGGGAGAATTCTTTATGCAGTATGCTGTGATCAGACCTTTGGGCTGTTGGCAGTGTCCAAGGAGAGAAGTTCCCTCTTCAGCTGTCAATTCTGCGCCAGAACCACCTCTGCTCTATGTGCCCATGACAAAGCCTGTAATTGAGCAGTTAACTATGATTGACATCTCCCTCTTGCCCACATACTGAGGCTGTTTCAAAACCCTTTTGTTTTGTCCTTGTAACATTTCTCCCTTTCCTCTTTCCACCCTCTGCTAGCATATCCCAGAGTTCAGGCCCTATTTTTTGCCATTTTCTCCATTGAAAACCCACGTTATTTGGCCTTTCTCATACCTGCTTCTTCCTGACTGCTCTGCTTAACCAGCACCAGCCTGCAACACTGAAGTTCCCAGTTTGCAGAGGGGTTGGCTCAAATAGCGTCTACTGCTCTCAGGAGCTGGTCCACAACTTGACTACAGGCACCCTGCAGTTCTCCATGCCTGCAGCAGCCTAATGGGAGCCAGCAGGCAGGTTTCAAACCAGTGAAGCTGCAGTCCCCTGATATAGTAACATGTCGTATACTTAAACGCTGAGGAAGTATTTACCTCTAGGCTTCTGAATCGCCAAGCAGCAAGACACACAACAGGTTTTCTCCCAAACTGGTAGGTCCTAAAGGTAAAGAGGGTCATTACAAGGACATTTAGCAACTAATCAATCATTCTTAAGGACCAAGGACTTAACAGCTCTTAAAGATCAGATCACATATCCAGAGCCTGAACATGCTGTCTGGAGGAGACACTTGCCAGCAAGGCAAGTGGAGCATCTCCCAGCATGGTGTGGTCTCTCCATCCTCCCAGGGCGAAGGCGGCCCTCACTGTGGAGATGATTCTCTGCCTGTCCAAGATAATCCTCTTCAAAGCAATCATCTGTTAAACAACTGGAGAGAGGCCAGCCCACACACTGCAGATCCAAACCTGAATGCTCCCACAACCTGAGGAAGGAACTCTGCATCAGGCAATGTTTTGTAACAAAGAAACGCTGAACTGCTCTCCAAAGGCAGTCACCAAGCTACTGTTTATTCAAGAGATGCAGTGATGCTTCACAAAAATGCCATTTGCATGCAAGGCAGATCCTCCTCCCCACAGAGGCCCGTAGAGCTCAGCATGATGTGGTTACACAGGCACTGTGATCCCATCACTCCTCTGCCAGGTTGGAGGCAACATGTGCCAGCCCAGTTGAGTACCGAGAGGCCATGGAAAGCTGCCGTGCCCCATCACAGCCCCACAGGTTGCTTGTACCCACCCTGAGCCCTCCACTCGTCTGCGCTAGCCATGGCCAAAGCCTCCCAGCAAGAACCCCAGTACAGACTGGCCGTGGAAATATCCCACTCCAACACACCCATCTATGAGTAACCTTTTGGGTGGTTGTTTGGCTATTTGAAGGAAAAATGCTGTGTTATGACAAACAGACAGTTTTCCCCATTTATTAAATGCTCATAATTTGTTTTAATGGTTTCTCTAAACAAGTAGATTTTTTTCTCAGCTCTTTGAGCTTTTAAATGACACAACTGTTATGTTAAAAGGGAAAAGGGTGATGATTTACATTTGGAGGCAGAGGGACAGCTGCAACCCATCGGACGTGGCTCTCCTCCACACAGCTATTTTGTTTGCACCATTTCAGCCCTCGACACTGGCTGTGGGTTCAGTGGCCAGCACACAGGAGATGTGTGCTCCTCTGTGCACAGTGGGATGGATCCTGACCTCTACAGGGCTGCAGCCAGATCTAGTCATGCTTCCCGCTGCATGCAACCCATGGGATATGGAAGTGTCCCCCAAAACCTGAGTGAGCTCCTGCAGGCCATAACCAAGCAAGCACCCCTGGCTAATGCCAACATTTACTTGCAGATGAGGTGATTCAGTGTGAAAATAAGACACTCTCTATTATTCCAGCTTACAGTTAATATCAAAAAGTAGTTGGCACACTTGTCTCCCTGCATAGGCAACATGGCCAATGGAGAGCTTATAGAAATCAATGAATTATACAAAACAGCATTAACTGTACTTGCGATGAACATTACAGATACTGCTAGATCAGCCCCAAGTGGCAAACCAGATGAGCAAGCTCCACTTGCTTTTCCTTTATGTATAAAATTCATCTCTTCACAAGAGGACTCTCAGCCATTGGTGCCAGCTGGAGAGTGTTTTTCACTTGCCCAGCTCCCTCCTCTTAACCTCTTTTCCTTATGTCTCTGGAGATCACTCATCTCCTTGCAACTAAAGCTACAAGAGTGAAACAGTTTTGGGTGTGCAAACCCCATAAATTAAGGGTTTTTTTATTCAGGAAACATCTTTGGATAGCAAACACCTGACTCAGGGTTTTCAAAAGCTGTAGAGCGGGTTGGGTTATCTGATCACCCACAGGTATTTGTGTGGCATCTGCTGTGATTATTTCCTTCATATGTACACAATCTACAGGAAGCATGGAGCTATGCAGCCAGCAGACGGATTCCAAAGAATATACATGAAAGAAACAACATGTCACACTCATTCACAGAGCAGCAAATAGGTTCTTCCACATCTCTTAAGAGTTATAAGAACCGATGCCAACTTGAAGTTCCAGACAATAAAGCAAAGGATGCGCAGACCCACTTGAGAGCCGATCGCCCTGCTCCTTGTTTTGCTTTTTCTCTTTTTGCCTCTGGTTGTTGTTTCTCAGGACGTTAAAATGTTTGTACAAACTTCCATCTTGGAAGCCCAGCAGAATAAACAAGAATATACATGAGCTGCAAGAGAAGCCAACAGACGGGAAAGAGCTTTCTCTTTTATTTTTCAGCTTATGGGCGTAACCATTGTGGCTATTGAAAATATGCACAAAATTGCTTTAAACCACACACAGCAGTCATTAGAAATTTCCACCTCTCCATACCAGCAGCTCAGGTACCCATTCAACATAATCCTGAGGAAAAGTTACACTGAATCCTCATAAAATACTTAGGAAGCCAATAAGCCTGTGTTCAGAGGGGTGAGCATTTTTCCCAGCCAAAGACCATCCTCAAGGTCTAGCAGGGATTGGAACAAATGGGTGAGTCATCCCCAAAATCTCATCTGAACTCATTGTCTGCCTTGGAGTGCAGCAGAGAAGGTGTTACCTCAGAGAAGGGCACCAGGATGCTGCAAGGTAGATCCTGTATGGAAGTGAAGATCTGGAGCTGACTGGGGCTTGCCATAGCCTCGAGAGAGTAAGGATTGGCTGAACAACAAGAATTCAGTTTTGAGGAAAAAAATAAATCCCAAGCTTAAGTAATGGGTCCTGTTCCAAATTGAGGGAGAACTAAAATCTTTCCCTGAATAACCTTGAGGAAAGAATGATGCACTGGGGAAAACTCTGCTTCATACAGAGTATGGCCAGCCCAGAGCTGTGATACCAGGCAATGCTTGTGTTTGCTACTCAGGCCACACAGAGCAAGTGTATGAACCAGGAGGTTTGGCAGAGAAGTGTCACCACTGTCAGGCTGTTTAGCTTTCTGGGATTTGTATGCTTTGGAAGAGATATTATTCTGGTCCCAAGAGATCTTTCCTGGAGAAAGCTACATGAAAAAATCATACATTTCTTTAAATAAAAAATAGGAAAACTCAAACAACAGCTTCCTGGTTCAGCTCGTTGCTGAGGTTCACATTTTAAAACATCCTCATAAAACCCCATTCCCAACCAGCTGTAGAGGTTTTACAGACCAGACACAGAAATGCAGCCTTTGCAAGCTGCTTCTGAAGGTGGGCTTCCAGTCACTCTTGGGATCTGCTGAGCCTCCGCAGTCCTCTTCTGCTCACCAGCATGCCTGAATGCATCTGCAGGAGCAATTCCCAATCCACAATCCAAATAGGTCTTGCTGTACCCACAGAAGCTAACAATCATCAGAGCATCCTATTTGTAGATGTGGTGTTCAGGGGCATGGTTGTGTTGTTGGCAGTGTTAGATTTATGGTTGGATTCAATGATCTTAAAGGTCTTTTCCAACCTAAATGATTCTATGATTCCCAGCATACAACTCAGGAGTACCAACTATACAGAAGAATATATGCCTTACACTTCTTTATCCTCCCTACCAACACAACATGAAGAGAGCATTCACGTGACTGAGAGACACAACCAAACCAAATAATAACCTCCCTTGCCAGCATCTATTTGAACAACACAAATGCCATTACCCCAATCCGAAACATCGTGGGTAATCTTGGCCCTACTGGAGTCAATGGAAATATTACCCTTGGTTTCAACAGGGCCAGGCTTCTAGTTGTCTTACACAATCCAGTTGCTTCATACCCAATCTTCCACCCCCTCACAGGATCCAGATGGTCCTGAATGTCACTGCTAAAGAAAGTTCACCTCTTTCCCTAGCAGACAGCATATTTACAACAGGCAGCCTGCAATACACAGAGTAAGAAATCAAGTCATTGCTGCTCTGAGTGCACCATTCTTCAACTAGATTAAACCCGGTTTATGGTAGTCCTTTTTGGAGAAAATATATGTTAGAGCAACTTTGAGTAGCTTATAAACAAACCAAAGCAAAGATGCTCAGTGCTCCTGAGAGGAGAAAGAGTCCTTTATAACCCTACAGGCACCTATCAGCAGTTAACTGGAACCAAAGCTAATCCCTGGATTTCTAGCCTCACATGGCTATTAGGGTAGACATTAAAGTTTAATAGAGCAGGCTGTATGTGTTACAGCCAGAGTGACAGGTCAAGGATTAGCATTTTAAATTATGAGTTGTGATTGCATCCAGTTTTGGATTTCCTGTAAATTATGCGATAGCAAAGAGATAACAGCACTGCAGTGGGAAAGCCAAAATCAGTGTGTGGACAAGAAAACGGCATTTTAGCCAGCAGCCAAAGTAGGGACATATAGATTACCAGTGTCTTGGAGGTTAAATCAAGTGTACTTTGCAGTATAATGGTTTATAAAGGCATATTTACAGAATATCCGCCTTTTGCAGAAACAAGAGATACTATTTCAAGACAACCAGCTTGAGATTTGGGATACTATCAGAGCTAGCTCTGCTGCTGTCTCATACAGGCTTAGGGGCATGTCATTTTAGGTTGCAGGTTCCCAAGGGGCTGTCAGGAATTCTCTGTCCTGGTCACACAAGTTTTAACTAACTCGAGTTAGGTTTTCAGGAGTGTAATTCCCCAAGATTGGCTGAAAACTTGAAACTTCAGCGAGGCATCCATGAAAACAAATGTTTCCATGTTGCCTACATGCAATGTATGGATTATGCTGTGACAAATACCTGGACCATCTCAATTGAGAACATTTTCCTTCTAAAGCAAATAACAGTGTTTAATAATGAACTAGTAATTGCACAAACAAATAAAGATTAATCAGTATTCAGATCTCAGAGTTTCTTCCTCTGCATTTGGACAGTGCCTGGCAGAATGGGATTCCAGTCCTAATTGTGGCCTTGGGGCACAATAGCCAGGGCAGTGAAACCAGGCATGTTTTCTTGCAGTGATCATCTCATTCATAGCCCCACATTTCTTTCCAATGTTTTATGAAGAAATCATAATAATAATAATACAAAGATCTAAATTTATTTCCTGCTAAGAAAACGTTGCATGGCTTTTGGCTGGTTCATACCTCCCCTTTGAACAGCCTTGCAGAGAAACTCCCTATTCTGGCAGAGACATGCAGAAAATATCCAGCAGTGGAACATTCAGGTGAAAGCCCAAATGAATCTGTGCAACTGAGCTTTCAGCTCGCACCTGCTGGATGAGATGCAAATGCTTCAGCCTTTTTACCTGGTTTCATTCAACTCTTGAACTGGATTTCCAAATAGCTTTGGGCTTTGTGATGGTGGAACCTCTCTGGTGCTTGTCAGTTAACGCTCCCCTAATCCTGGCAGCAGGTCAGCTCAGTAAGAGGGCAGGGACAAAGGCAGAGGCTTCTTCTAGCAGCAACCAGTTCCATCCCCATTCCTTCTCCCCAAACACAGGCTTAGCTTTTCAAAGGGCTAAAAGTCATGACTAAAACCCTGCACAAGCAGAAGTTGTTCATGCAAATTTATGAAGGCAGCTTTTAGAGTCAGTCTGAAGAAAACATTCCTCAGCATTTACAGATGCCAGAGCCTAAAAACCAGGAATCATTAATTTGCTTCCAAGCAAGTGGAGGTCCACTGGCTGCTGCAACTAACACCTCCAGCTTCTTTTAGGTCAAGCACCTCTACTTCATTCCACACTTTGAAAACCACTCTGTTTGCAAAGCTGACTCAGTAGTTCTTAGGATAGCCTGGGTGAGAAAGCCCAATTTAGCATTTTTGGACCAATTTGCCTGCCCTGTGATCAAAGATGTTTAGATGTTATTATGACTTCGAAACTTTATTATCTTTGGGACAAGAAGATAAATGCTGCAGATGCCAAGCTGCTGGATGATTTAATGGTTAAATTCATTCTTTTTCATCTCCACCCATTCCACAAGCTTTCGGCATTACTTCCAAGCTGAGTTCATTCCAAAGTGTTGCCTCGTTTTAGTTCTGTCCTTCTGCACATCCCAACACTGTAACAGAGGATTTGGCAAATATCACTCTCCTTGTTTAACATACTTCAAGAAACTATAGGCTAGTTCTGACTACACACAGTCTGTTTATGTGAACATATTTTATAGAGGAACTTGAAAACATTCGTGTATTTTTCCTTGTCAGTCCCATATTTTCCAGTGCCTTTCTAAATATATTTCTTGGGTCTTAAACCAGAAAAATATTAATACAAATGATCTGGTTTTCTCTCTTTTCCCTAGGGAAAAAGTGCTGTATTAGCCTCATACGCACTCATCAAAATCAGTGACTGAGAGAGTTACCTATTACCTGACAAATCATTTAGCTGGAGAGCAGTCCTGAGCCTTGTCCCCTTACAACTGAACCAGAATGGAAAAGCTTCTCTAATCTCATCAGCAATCAGCAGGTTCAAGATGATACCACACAGTATTTTGTAAAAGAGGGGGGAAAAAGATCACACTATATAAAGTTATTTTTGCTTTGGAACTTTTATTGGCCTGTAAAATATTTTTACATTTATTACGCTTTTAATGAGAACTCCTAGAATCAAGGCTGGTGTAAATAATGAAAACAACACTAGTAAATGTCCCCATAAACCTTGCACCAAGCCTTTGATGCTAATTTGCAGGCCTGGTGTTTCTTCCCTCCTCCCCACTGCCTTCTGCAGCAGCTGCAATGGTCCAGCTCAAAATGCACCATATCTAAGAGGAAAAGCATCCTGCAGGTTTGCTGCTCCCTGCCCAGTGCTGCAATGGGTCTGGGAGAGAAGAACAGCCCAGGCTCAACAGGGACCAGTGCTGCCACCTCAGCACCACTCAGCTGCATCAGCTGCAGCATCGCTCCATCCCAAATAGCTCCAGAGGCATGGACCACTGGTTCCTGCGGTAGTGGATGTAGGGCTCTTGGTATTCCAGGAACTTGTGTGTCACTTACTGAGTCATTTAATTAAGATCCTTAGAAAAGTCAGAAAGTCTTTGAAGCACCTTTGCAATTCCCAAAGTCTCATCAGCATCAGATTGACTTTACAAATCTCAATATTTCTCTCTTAGGTGAACTTCACCACGCTGGTTTCTTTACATAGATGGAACCTGGAGACAGCACTGTAATGATCAAGGTCCATTTTAGTAGCAAACTTCAAGCTCTGAGTTAGCGGACATGCAAATTGCAAAGACATCATCATTCTGCAGCACCTTCCACCTCCAAATGATATACCTCCCAGCATATACAAATTAGCTGAGTACCACCATGCTCCAAAATCATGACACAGGACGGAAAGAAAGCATGGTCAGGTTATGGATTGAGCCCAGCAAACACCTTGGATTCCCAGGATACACGACTGGACCCTGAACTGATTTCAAGTCCAGAGCTCAAACCCCAAGGCCATATTACCTCCCTTATTCTTTCCTGGAAGCCTGATTGTAACATTGCTATATTTTGGTTGAATTCAAATGGCAAAAAAATCAAATCCTGCTGATGAAACACAGATCAGCATTACATGGCAGCACATGATATACAGCGTGCGGCTGCACTCAGGGCAGGAACGTGGGCTGCATCTCTGCAGAGAGCTCTTTATGATTTGTTTCCTCTCTTGTGTCTGTTCCAGCTGGGTTTGATGCTGCGATTTGGACCTTCCCTTTGGCACCTCTAGCTTAGCACACATGGATTATTTTTTGCTATATGGACTAAATTGGGCCACATGGATAAATGGCTTCAAAATTATCTCTAGGGGCTGTGTCCCCTTTTCCCATCATGGGACATCCTTCCTGAAGCCATAAAGAAATCCAGGGCTGCTGCAGTTGATTTCTTCAGCCCTGGCTCCCAGGCTGCCTAGGTGTGCAGACTGCTGGTAATGGTTGACTACAGGCAACTGGGACTCAAATTCCAGCTACCAGACCTGTCACTGCTGTGCACTATCAGTTACGAAGAGCACATTGGTTTTAACTTTGCTGTTTAATCCTCTTGATTCCAGGGCCAGATCCCATAAAAATTCCTTCCAGTATTTACATCACAGAAACTTACCCAAACCTTAACAAATCACTTTTTGCAGGGCTTACCAGCCCTCCCTGTTGCTGAAGGCAGCACTTTCTTCAGGTTGGGTCAGTGTATTTTGCCTTCCTGCCTCTGCTACGGCATTTCAATTAAAGTTGTCTCTGCTCAGTCCCCATCCCAAGATCCTGTGTGCTGCTACAATGCTCTTTCAGTGAAAATCGATGCATCTTACCCAGAGTCAGCTGGATTTCACCAGGAAATGAAGGTGAAGAGCTCTGTATTAGACTAATTTTGTAATTCATATGAAATTCCTAAGCAGGAATGATCCCTTCAATAATCAGGTCCCTTGGCTGGAACATCCAAGAACTTTGCAAAATATCATGTAATAAAGGAAATAGTGTACAAAGCTATGATGATGCATCATTATATGTCATATTACATGATGCTAACAACATAGATCTGAAGGAAAAACCAACACAAAGAGTTTTAATTGTGCAGACACCAAATATGGGATTTTACACCTTCCATGAAGTGAAGAAAAAGGAGAAAAGCCATCAATGTCCATGGAATAAGGAATGTGCAGCACTGTTATATTCCTCACAAATCAAACGAATTAGTGTGCTCCAAGGAGTGTTGCCCTCACAAAGCATCTCATTGAGGCTCTTCATCATACGGACACCAAACAGGAGGCTGCCACCCTCACAACAGGGAACAGAAACCTTCTACCATGTTAGATATTCCTCCTTTGGTGTTTTTTTGCAGTGCAAATGAACCCTTCAGTATCATTTTCGCAAACTTCAATCATCAGGAAAGCAGCATTCCCACAAACCAAGACATTAGGCGCTGCAAAATGCAAACGGGTTTCACGTTGCCTGGCCCAAACCCAGCCAGAGTGGGCCAGCAGCAAGGAGAGAGCTTTCCCTCACCAGATGTGTCCAATAAGGGGCAAAGTAAAACTCAGGCTTGGTGGGATCCAGCTTTACCCTTAAGCAGTGGCAACGTCAACCATCGTGCTCGACTTCCACGATGGGAATGCTGCTGTGTTTGCCACATAAATGAAACCCGGCTGAGAGATCAAATACTTCAGCAGAACCAGATGGCTGCATATGGGGCAGATAATGCAAGTGCTAACTGTGCATGCAGTCCTCTGCCTCTCTTCCAGGAGAGGAGATGGGGAAAGGCCATTTCTCCAGGCTGTCTGTAGGGATGGGAAGGCTGCCACAAGGGAAAAACTGCACATAGCAATTAGCTGGGAAGGGCTTGAGGTGCGAGCATGGAAGGATGCATATTGCACACTCACAACTTGTGAATATCTGCATAAACAGCCTGGAAGTGTCCTTTCCTTGCATGTTTCCAGTAGGAAAAATGCTCAAGGAAATCATTGGCACTGCCTGCTGCAGCACCCATCTTCCCATAGGGATTTTAAGATGTCTCTGGCTAATCCTCCAAGTTACATGAGACGAGGCAAAAGCTGGTTATCTTCAAGGACATTCAGATTCATGAATCCCAGGGTTGGTGCCTACCTCTTAGAGGCTGAGTGTCTGTCCTGCTCATGTTTAAGACAAGAGCAGAGACACTGTGGGATGTGGAAAACTAATCAATATAAAAGCAATAAATAACAAGAGAGATAATAGTTGCAAACCAGAGGTAACTTTTAGTTGGCAGGTTGTATGACATCTTCTCTACCTGGCAAGGGCCTGGGTGTGCCAGTGGTACCCAGTTGTACCAGGGAAGGTACACTCAGCTCATGAGACCTGTCTGTGCTCTGTGCCCAGCACACTTAGTGCTGTGCCACCCCTGCCCCTGCACAGTGTGAGTGGGGTGGGTGCACACCAGGGGTCATGGACCCTGACAAAACATGCGTTATGACACCAAGGCACATAGACGTGTTCCTCCCTTCCCTGGATGTCTCTTGCTCTTGATTCTGATCCATAGAAAGCAGCAAGTGAGGGCTTGCTGCTGCCACAGCGAGGATCGCTTCAGGCAGAAGTTGATGAGTGACAACCTCCTAGGACAGAGAGCTCATGGCAGGCAGCCCAGTTTGCCAAGCTCCACCACTAATGAGGCGGATCCACACAGAGCTCTTACAGACAGCTTGATTGCAGTGTTCCCAGGCCACAGGAAAAGTCTCTTCTGGGATACACATGACCTCTGGAGAGCTTCTGCACTTACACCTCTGCTCAGAGCCGCCGCCAGCAGGGACACGGGTGCTTCACGCAGCGTGACCTTGTAAGAGGGAGGCAGTGAGCAATGGTGGTTCTCTCAAAGAGGGGTTGCAGGAGCTCACAATCCTTTGTGATCACTTTAAAGCACTGCTGCTGTCTAATTCACTGTGCGCCAAACACTGCCCAGCCTTTACTTTCTCAAGTAAATATGAGCATCATCTGTAAGGAACAGGCGAATAGTCACAGAGAGCATGGGGATGGCATTGATTTACTAACAGTTGAAATTCCAATTCAGATTGATTTCCATTAAACATGCCAAGCGGGATTTTTATTTTACTGTGTTTTTTCCCTGAAAAAAGATCTCCTCCATGCCGTGTGAGCTCTCAGAAATTCACCACTGAAACCGAGAACAAAGAATAACTGTGCTTCAAAGTTATTTACTTCACGTTTCATTGCAGAGCTATTTAACTTGTTATACACAGGAAATTGCTTCAAACATTATTTCTTTTGTACCACGTTCTTCAGAAGACTGTCGAAATCACATTAGCAAAGGAAAAAGGGGAATTTCAGAATGAGGGATCTTCTCTCTTAGGTGATACTAAAAGGAAAACAGTCTAAATTGACCCATAGTCATTTCCTCTCCCCACGTGTGGGCAAAGAAGCCTTTCAGGAGTTCCCAGCATCCAGCCTGCATTGCTGCCCTTTCTGGAAGAGCATCTCATTTTTTTGCCCCCTTTCTATCCTCCAGCCACAGCAAAACAAAACCAGGATTTCAAGGCAAAGCAGCCCATGTTGTAATGGCATCTTAACACAAAGTTAAGATCTCCAAAGTCCTGGAGAGCTGGTGCCTGCTCAGAAAAGAAAATGAAAATACACCATATTCTTTAAAGCACAGCCTGAAACTGCCACTTCCAGGTGTCTTTGGTCTGCGTGAGCTATTCCCAACTTGCGATGCCAAGTGTGATAAACCGCAGAGTTTGGGACAGGGCCTTGGGAGGTAAAAACCAACAGCAGGATTGCCAAATGCAGTTCGGTACCAAGACTGAGGGATAGTTTCTCAACCGCAAAGTTGTTGTCTCACCTGCAAAGTGCCATTCCTGTCACCACCACCATCCCAAGAGACCCAAGGAAGGGCATCTGGAGTGAGGCAGCAGTACTGTGCTCCCTTACTTCCCAGAAGAGCTGCACAGGAGGGAAGCTGGTCTTTGGGCACTGTTTCTGGTCACTGATGGCTCCTTTCTCTCTGTGAAAGAGCAGTTTCATTCTTGTTCTTGATGTTGGTGCAAGGAGCACATGCAATTTCCCAGGCACCACCAAATGCAAGACTGGAGCAAGGAACAGCTATGGTTCAACAGCTCTGGAAAATGCTTATTCAGAGGAAGAAGAAAGCACTTTTCTGAATGAAATCCTTTATATTTTTTCCCTCATTATTCATTAGAGATTTCTGATTCATGCTTAACTCAACTCTGCTGGCACTCCCCAAGCCATGTTATCTTCAGGTTGCGCTCTTTAGTGCACTGCTGCTGTCTGAAAACCCGAAGCCCTGCCCCAGCAGCTTTTCTTCTCAGTTGCTTTGCAAACATTTGCCATATATCATTCATAATGCTTATAACAAATGTGTGTACTCATTTCTTAAACCCCTGCCAAAGTCATCTGCAGGGGAACTCCAGGCAGGCAGGTAAGGGAATATGTAGCTTCCTGCATGTGTGGAGTTTCTCCAGTGACTTTTTGCTACATCAAAGTCTCATTCATTGCATCTTGTCTTTTCAGGAGCAGTCTTTGCTTTGAATCACATTGCATTGTCTATATGGTACAAATATACCCAGTGGAAAACAATAACATCTTCATTACTGTTGCCATCACTTCAGAAGAACACAGCCAACTCGATGTTAAGATCCCATTACAACATTAAACACAGATAGCTCCTGTACAGAAGGAAAGGAAGAGAAAAATGGGGAGAAACCAAGGCATTTAATTGAAAATGCATTGTTTGATTGAAAAAATCTGTTTCTGCAGCAGCTCTCTGGGCACAGGTTAAGTTAATGAAAAGAAGGTTCCCAGTGTACATGTGTGACTCTTTAGGCGACAGTAATCAAGCCGGGGTGCATTTCCTGGGGATTGGGAGCCAGCTGAGAGGAGCCGATGTGCCCCAGGTCAGTAAGCACAGACAGCCAGTTACAGACTGCACCACTATAGCAGCTTCTAATATCCCTGAGCAGAAAACCCCTTTGTCAAGCCCAAAGGGGAAGAGTCCTGGAGATTTTGCTCCATTTATGGAGCTCGTGGGATGTCAGGAATCAGGAACCTGCGTGCAAACCTGAGTGAGAGCAAATCTTCTCAGCAATGCTGCAAAGCTGGGGTTTCATCAAAACAAGCAGTTTGCCAAAATGAGGAATCATAGAATAAACCAGGGTGGAAAAAGACCTTTAAGATCATTAAGTCCAACCGTGCCCCAGCGCTGCCAAGTCCACTGCTAAACCATGTCACTGAGGGCGTCATCTACAAAGTTTCTGAACATTTCCAGTGATGGTGACTCCAGTACTTCTCTGGGAAGCCTGTTCCAATGCCTTTCCATGTGGCCACTGGAAAAGGCTGCTTGCTTTCACAATCCTACAGACAGAATTACACCATTTGTTCATCCTAAGTTGTACATCCCTTAAAGAAGTGCTGTGAGAACCTTCAGAAATGGTTTAGGAGAGGCAACAACTGCTAACATAACTATGCTTTTTCAGTAAATACCAGAGTAAATAGACATAAATGGGCAGTGTTTAAATAGCGACAGCCTGAAGGCAAAAGTAAATGATCTTTATCTTCTTTTAACTAAATGGTTTCTGAGGGTTAGGGAGAGTTTTGCATATAAATATGCATCTTAACAAATATTCAGCAGAACCCTTTGAATTTATGTCCTGCTTATGCAAATAGAAGGAGTTTTCCCATTCCCAAGGCTTTCAGACATGCGAGGAAAGGTGAGCAGTGAGGCTGCATGGGAGGAAAGCTGCACTTTGACAGAGAATAAATGCGCTCGTGGGTCCCAGCTTGGCTCCCACCGTGGCCATGAATGAACCAGAGCAAGATGCCTCTGTGAGGCTGCCGCTGGTGAACTGTGCTCAATCTGCAGATGATATCAGCACATGTACTCCCCATCTATCAGTGTGAAATCTAACATGATTCACAGCCCAAACATAACTCCTCAGGCTATAATTAAGCAGAAGTCTTGTTGCTTGTTTGCAATCTGATTTTAGGAAGGAGAATTATGAGGTTGGGGTTGGACTCTCAAAGCAGCTTCGATGGGAGCACATTAGCACCATGTAATCGCATCCAAAAAACCGCTGGAGCAGTTTCTTAAACATGCAAGGTTATTTATACTGAGTCTCATTCTTCTTTACCGTGTTTGTCTTTAGCACAGTAAAATGATGTTTCACAAACACAATTGTAATGACTAGTACTTAAGCAACCCATTTGATCCTGAAATCTCCTGGAGCATTTTCCTCACTCCCACCACTCCCAGCCCAAATTCACCAGGCATGAAGAGGTGCAGGCGCCTCTTGCTGTGCCGAGGGCGCACGGCTGGTGCTGCCCCATGATTCAGCCCCAGTTTTGGGCATATCTAACGGATTGATCTCTGCACATCTGCAGAAGGTTTTCATCAGTTCTTCAAAGTGAGTATCTGTTGTTAGCCCCAGCACTTGGCTGGGGAAGCTTCCTGGGGAGGTGGTGACATTCTGGAGGAGAAAGTTCATGGGGATTTTAGGAAGAAAGTAGTTGCCACCACCCTGTGGTTTCCGAGGGGTTGCACCATGGCTCACTTCTGCCAAAGGAAGGTCACTTCTTAAGTCTTTCCCTACAGAAGATGGACAGAGACCCCTCCAGAGAGCCAACACACTGCTGCAGGATGCTCCATCAGTCTGCAGCTGGAGGGGGACCTCTAGGGACTGTGTGTGATGAGCTTTTAGGTCACGCTTGTGTGCATCACAAGTCTGGGGACACAAGTCCAGACTTAAGTTGCAAGCAGCATTAATGGTTAGGGCTCAGGGTGGGGTGATGTTAAATAGATGCTGAGCCCCCATTTCACCACGGTGCAATGTGAGGTGCTCAACTGCACACAGTGCCAACAATAAACGAATGAAGAACGTATCCCAAAAGAATGAGTAAAGCAATCTGAAGCCTCATCAAGTCTCAAACTCCACAAATATAAAGGGCAGCCAGAGGTTTTTAAATGGGGGTGCAAACAAAAAGAAAGAGGGGTGGAAGGGAGCTTTGGCTCAGACAGTCCCTGTCTCTGGAATACTGGGTGTTTTCCAGGGCTGCTGATATAGCCTCTAACTTTGCACCTCAAAATCTGAATGCAGATCTTGAAATTCCTGGCATGAGTTATCTGTCCTATAGGAAAGACTGCCAATAAATCAGTCACTGAGACCCATTCCTGGGTGGAGTTCAATGTTACTGTTCCTCCCTGTGCCCTCAAGGACTGGGTTTCTCATTAGCATCTCGGTGAGCCGAAAGATGTGTAAGCAGGTGTAGCTACAGAATTTCCTACTGCGTACACATCTAAGGAGGCTCCAAAGCATAAATTACCCTTTCCAAAGTCAGTTCTAAATCATGCTCACTAACAGCCATCTCCTGCCCTTGATCATTGCTCTTAGGATGGCAATAGGAGTTTCACATATGGTTTGAGTGAAGCGTGAGGCCTTCAATAGCTCCGCATACACCTGTTTCAGATTGTGTCATCGGTATGTGCTTAAGCATTTCATTAACATTTCCCTTTCTTAATGTTCACCCAGGCCATGCTAACTCCATGCCAGAAGTTTGCAGCAGAAATGCAATGTGCGTTCAAACCCGTGGCATTTCGGTTGCAGGAAGGTAGGAATGGAGTTTACGGGTGAGCAAGGCAGCTCCCAAATATTACGTCTGAGAAAACTGATGTTTTGCCCTATTTAAATGAAATGAGAGCTCTATAGATGTGCAACTTCAGCAGCCTTAATGATCTAGCCTTGAAGGTAGAGCTTTGGGGTATCATATCCTTCCCCCAAGAAGCACAAACTCTGCTCAAGTGTCTCAGCCCCATTCAATCTGAAGTTCTCCTAGGGCATTTCCGTGTTGCTGCTTCTTCCTCATCAGAGCAGAGCTGCACCCCATCTCCTTTATTTTGTAAGGTGGGAGGGTCCTTGCTATTTTGCAATTGCTTTAGGAAAACCAATACGGTATCTGGGACTGAAAGAGCCACCCATCGCTATGCCTTTGTTCTGCAAGCGGCAATGTTATCTAGTAGCACAGCTCCAAAGCCTGACTGGGAGCAGAACAGGTTTTAGCATGCTTTTTCATCTCATTCTTTCTGTCTCTTTTCAGTTGTAAGCTCGACTGTCAAGATTAAACCATCCACCTGTGTGGCATACTCCAGCGTGGCTGAACTTGATAGATCTGCACAGTTGGATGTTGCACAGCAGAGATCATAGATCTAAGCGGTACGCATTGAGAATAGTCTACTAATCTTTCCTCCCTCCACTTCCCCCCACCAAAAAAAAAAAAACCCCATGTTTTTGTCCTTACAGTGCTTTCTTTTTAAGGTACCTCCTGTCAGGAATTTCATGATGGGAATTCTCAGTGGAAGTCTTGGCAAATCTATATTTCTGTTGTTATCTTGTGGCTTACACACAGTAAATTGCAGCAGTTGAGGGCAGGAATGTGTGAAAAACCTATTTGCAAGGGGAAAAAAAGAGGAAAGTCAGCTGTGCAAGACACAGACAGCATATTACAGGCCTGAAACCTCAACACAGCTTGGGAATAGTGAACTCTTGTGCGGAAAAAGGAAGGGAAATGCATGAATGGTGCAGGGTAACAGGGCACAAGAACCAGGTCTTTCTGCAAGAAAGGCTGGAGGTGAATGCATCTGCACAGAGGGTTTGGTGCTGATGCATTTTAGAGCAAGACAAACATCTGCACACCACTGCTCTTCCACGGGAAAACATGACAGAAATGGATCAAGCTACTCAAGGACCTTACTCCTTTCCCAAGAGAAACCTGGACATTCAGCTCTCTCAGGTCTGAGCTTGGAGTAACACGTACTTCTCGGACATTTCTTCCAGCAGATGATTTTTCAATGTTGCTTTTCAGTATTGCTACCATCCCACCTGCTATTTTATTTTTGTTGCAAACTCTGGTGCTTCCAAGTCCACCTTCAAACGTGCTACAGTGCTCCGTGGCATCCAGTCATGCTTCCGATCTCCTTTCCATTCCACAAACCAGGCTGTTGCCCCTTTATCTTTTATTCTTTCCTCATCTGTTGAACAAATGTCACAGCCACAGTTACTAGAAATATTTGAACATGACAGCTGCAAATGCCCAAAGGCAACTGTACATGCACAGAACTATAATTAGGTGGAGCATTTAATTTTGTTTTTAAATCACTGAGATCCAGTATTGGAATCTCTGCAGACCCAGACAATCAATACAGACTGTGTGACTTAGCAAGCTTTACGGTCATTTATTTTCCATGTATGTGAGGCTAACTAATACACCCTGCCTACAATGACATATATTGTGTTGCACGAGAAGGGATTTTGCCTCACTAAAGCTCAGACTGTGATACATCCCCTTATGCTAACTTTAGCAGTGACACCACACTGTCTCCAGCAGTCAAAACCTGCCCCTTAGTGAGCAGGGACTCCAGGCTTGGGCTGAATTTAGTGCATAATAATTGCTTAGTAATTGCTGCAGGGTGCATTGGAGCATCAGCTGGAATCTCTCATGTTGCCTGAAGCAGGTATCTCTCATCACTCCTATCTGCTGGAGGGTCCAGACACAGATGATACCAAATTTGCCCTAGAACAGCATCAGAGATGAGGTTAGAGCCTACAAGACCCAGCTTCACATCTCCTGATTCAAAGCAATTAGGTTTTTCTTGCCATTCCCAGTAAATCAAAAGTTTCGATTTGTTGTGCCTCCTGTAGTTTGAGTCCTCTAATTGAATGGAACTTTCTTCAGAAATTCAGGCCACCAGCACACCACCCTCTCCTTACACAATAAACCTGGGGAATATTTTACCTTCCCTTCTCCCACACCCAAAGAAGAGCAGAGATGCTCAGAGAATCATAGAATAGTTCAGGTTGGAAAGGACCTTAAGACCATCCAGTTCCAACCCCCCTGCCATGGGCAGGGACACCTCACACTAAACCATATCACCCAAGGCTATGTCCAACCTGGCCTCAAACACCTCCAAGGATGGAGCATTCACAACTTCCCTGGGCAACCCAGAAGACCCTCTCCAAATAGCCTGTCTTCAAATAATCCAGATCAAACATACCAGGAGCCCCCAGTTTCCTCCCCCAGTTCAGCAGATTCTTATTCTCTTTGCTGTTTTCCAAGAAATCCTTTCAAAGCTGGGACATCACAAGTAAGTATCTGGTCACCTCTGCTTCTACATTCCTGACTGATGTAGCTGAAGGCGTTGTGTAATGTTACTGTGGGTTTCTAATTGTAAGGTTAATTGGTTTATTTGAAGAGAATACATTCAGAGTAATAAAAGAAAGAAGATGAAGACACAGCAGCCTATAAACTCATTATACCCTCGCAGTTTTATTGATATGGATTAGGAGAAATAGCTGGAAGACAGAGTAAGAATCATATTTAGCTCAGGTAATAAAATTATATGAGCTGCCATTTTCATAATGTTAAACAAGACCTGAGGGAAGCTTAACTTTAAAGATTACACAGGTGGATTCTTTTCCTTTGGAGAACATGAAAGATTATTGTAAATGTCTTTTATGCAGCCCGGCTTTTCTAACACAGTCACAAGAAATTAGCCAAACTCTGATACTTCACAAGGTGGCCTGACTCTCACAAGACTAAGGGGAAGGAGCCCTTATTCCTGCCTCGGAACAGGGCACAGGGATGCTATTTTTGCCCATCAGAAGTTTGGGTGTAGTTGTGTTGCTCCAGCTCCTTTCCACGTACTGCTGTCCTGTTTCCTGCGGCTCAGAGCCTGGCTAATGGAGCACTGCTGACATTCCCAGCTGTGGGTACCACATGCTGACGGGCAGAATCGGGGGATAAATATGCAACAGTTTATAGGGACATTAAGATGCATCGTGTGCCTACTTATCTGGAAACAGGCACTGGGTTTTGCAAGCAGCCAGGTAATACCTGCAGGCAGGGATCTGTCTTCTCCCAATACCAGGAACGCCTATGAGCAAGGCACAAATGAGAAGGAGAAAGCAGCCCACCGCGCCCTCTCAGTGCATGCGGCTGTTGCTGACTGCAATGGATTTAGTTCATTTAAGAAAGCTGGGATAAAACCCTAGAATTCAGTTAATCCTGGTCAAAATGAGTGGCTTGCC
>JAOEHY010011598.1:0-15631 GCA_025447955.1 Psilopsiagon aurifrons
TACTCCCCCCCCCCCCCCCCATCATATTAAAATAGATTCCAACCCCAGAAAAAGGTTTTTCAACTAGACACTGCTGCCCACTACTTGAAGGTGGGAAATAGGAGCAGTTTTTCCATGCTGGGTATAGTGATGAGGATCCTGTTTGTGCTACAGGATCCTGATGTGATTTTTGAAACAGGACTTTAAGATTATATTCCCTTATCAGCATACTGAAGAAAATACCTTCATCATTCACAAGCATCAGGGTTTAAGGAGTCCAACACAGTGGGTGTCATGCACTGCAAAAGGACAGTGCAAGTGCAGATAACAAAAGTAGAAAAAGCTTGACTTACTTTCATCATATTTAAAAATTGAATAATAATTGTATAGCAAGTACGGAAGGCTATTTTTCTTTCTCCATGTGTAGCTGAATGAAGGCAAATTGACTCCTGAACCTGCCATGATACCACAAAATACAAAGCAGTATTTACACTTGCGGAACCAAATGGCCCTTCACTTCTCAGATCTCTTCCCCCAGGAAAGGGACAGGCAGCATAACCTGCACTCAACTTTCACAACACCACCCCTTGCCTTTTTTTATACCTGACAGGTAAAAAACTGTATCAAAACCTGCAAAACCAAATTAATTTAATATTTGCTTCCAGTCTTCTTCAGAGTTGGATTTTACTGGGGAGGTTTGTTCTCTAAGTCCCATTGGTAAGGCTTAGACACTTTGAGTAAGTTTTACACGGGTAAAGTGACACTTTTCAAGAAAACTTCTTGTTCCAAAATTTTTGCTTCTTCCAGTCATAAGTTATTGGTGCTGCAAGCAAAACTTATTGACTTGATGTCAGAAGGAGTATCTGTACTTTCAGTACTGCCATGCTTCTCAACACAGTGGCAGCCACTCCTACTGTTTCCCTGAAATCTTACTCAGATATTTGACTTCTTTGGAGCACATGATTTTATAAAGAAGCTTCCAATATGATGTTGAGTTGTGTTGCCTTCAGTTACTGATGTGGTGGGTTTGCCTCAAGCACATAAACATACGTAGCCAATTAACTAAGCCATTATTTTTAACGCTGCGTCACCATGTCCATTCCTCAGGCCTGGCCAGGTTACAAGCTCACCAAGCTTTTGCTCACCCACCTGAAAAGAGGTTATATTACTCACTGTGCATGCAATGTGTCCAATGATCTAGAAGAATCAGAGAAGCTGTGGCTGCCCCATCCCTAGAAGTGTCAAGACCAAGACGGACCTTTGAGCAACCTGGTCTAGTGGTAGGTGTCTCCGCCCATGTCAAACGGGGTTGGAACTAAGTAAGCTTTAAGGTACCCTCCAACCCAACTATTCTGTGATTCAATTATCTCCATCTACCACTGCTGCATATTGTGGTATACCTAGCTGCATGGGGGTCACTATATAAATATATAACTCCTTCAGTGTTCCCAAAAGATTTTTAGCATTGCTCCAAGGCAGTAGAATTTGCTAGCCTTCTTCCTCATTGCAAACAGCGCATTTTTAAGCAGCAAGCAGGAGTGCCACCATGCCCTGCATCTGCTTGTTCCTTTCCCCACCTTCCCCCACTCTGGGAAACTCTGGTCACTGAGTTTACAAAGCACTTGGATGGACAAATGAAATTTTGTGCACTTGTCAAGACACCAGAGGTTTTGCCTCAAACTCTTCTGTTTCCCTTGCTGCTTTTTCAGTATCTGAAGGCAGCATCACAGGTATGATGTCCAGACCCCTATCTCAGGCACTGGACCTACTGCTAGGGAGGGTACACCATCACGCTCATCCCACTGCTGGCAAACCTAGCCAGGCTTGCTCCTGGACTGCAGATGTGGTGGCATTTCTTCACCCGTAATACCTCTGCAAAGGAGGTAACTGCACCCAGAAAACCCTAATCTCACTTAGAACATGATGCTGAATTACCAGCAGTCTTTTTCCCAGCTATTCAGGGTTTTATTTTAAGCTCTGGCCTTTACAAAAAAAAAAAAAAAAAAAATGGAAAAAAGAAAACCCCCCAAAGCAGCTTCTCTCATTGATACCCAGTAGCAGGATCATGTCTTTCCTGGAGGGACCTCTGATTTTGCACATGATTAAATGGCAACTTGGGGTCAGAGTCATGCTCTTGGTGACTCAGTGATCTGATTCACTGGCTGACAATCTCCACAGGGTAGATTGCAATTTCCTTGTGTGCACCAATTAGCAGTGCTAATTGGGGCACAAAATCTCCTTTTTTTTTTTTTTTTTTAAGTCAGTCACCGTTCTGAGGATCGCAAGTGGGCTTTTGGTAAATTTTCTTAAGTACTTCATGTGCCTGGGTCTGAAATTCTGCATTTTGTTGTACAATGGGCTCGAGGGGGAATTTCTCAGGGCCTGGCAAGGCCCAGGGGATGCTCAACTATCCTGGGCTATCCATAATTCTTTACTGAATATGTTGGAGAATCCCAAACCTCATATATTATCTCTGGTTCCAATCAGTTTTTAAAGAATGCTAAATTTATGGAAAAAAGAAAAGAAAAATAAGGAAAAAGAACAATCTGAAAGATTTCTAGTAATATCAAGTTTCGTAAGTTTTTCTTGGAACAATACAGCAAAGGAATACTTTTAATTAAAATGTGCAAGGAATTACTTAGGCTTATATGCAATTATTTCAGCTGTATGCCAGATACCACAGGTACTAAGCAAATGCTAGTAACTCTTGACATCATTATTCTGCTATTTGCATATAGAAATGGCACTTCAGATGCTTAACTGCCATTAGCATGCATTATTATTTGTTTTGCATCCACAGTTGTAAGTTAACTGTGTAAATAAAGGCATGAAATCATTTGTACACTTTTGCACACAAAAAAATAGCTCTTTTAAGATCAAGCAATACTGACTGGACCATTTCTGGGGCTGGTGCTCTAAACAGAATCCCAGACTCAAATATAAATATTTATCAATTCAAAGAGGATATGTAAAATAAACAGCCTAGAAAATTAGATGCTTTTTCCTTTTTTATTATGCCATTTGGTAACACTGTAAAAGAATTACTGTACACTTCTTCAGCTAAAAACCTCTCCATTTCAGAAGCGCAAGCTGATTTTATTTTGATCTATTGTAATAATAAAAGAACAATTATCTCTTCCCTAGAAGCTTCAAACCTAAATTACCTCATGTGCTTAATTCAGGATACTGTGAAAAAACACAGTATTAAGAAAGGGCCATCTCACATTGCTCCAGTGAAGCACTGAAGGGTATAAAACTAACAAGACATTTGAAACTTGGACTTGTTATTTGTGACTGTTAATGAGGACCATCAGGGTGACTGAAACAGCACAAGGAAAAAGCACTTTACCTATATGGCAGCCTTGAAAAGACCCTGCACCAGACCCTCTACCCTACCCAAAACAAGTGAAGAGATGGAGGAAAGGCTGAGAGTTGTTTGAGGTTTGGGAAGCCAAGCACTCCCCAGTGCCAGGATCTCTGCAGTGGGATGTGACAGCACCATAAAGGAAGGTAAGAGACCAGTGTGTCTGAGCTAAATAGGAAAATATGTTTTAAAGGGGAGCCATCAATAAGTCATCTAAACAAAAGTGTGCTCTCATACTCCCCAGTACCTGGGGCTGACACTAAACACAATATGCCAATACTAAGGAAGTCAGCTCATTTTAAAAACCTCCATTACTTCATTATCCATTGGCCTTTTAATGTGAAAGAAAAAAAACCCAAAATAACAAAACAAAACCCACACCCAAACAATATTGCTTTTTAATGCCTCTATCATGAACTGCAAGCACAAAAGAGTTTGCTCCTAATTTATTGGGACTTTACTTGTTTAGAGCATGTATGTACAGATTTAAACTTACCCTTCACTTGCAAGCTAATCAAGCTCACACATATGCTAAACTGCCACAGAAACAGACTGAGCCAAAAAACATACAGCCAAATAGTTTTTCACATTTCATGGCCCCTCTTGCCAGGTGGCAGCTCTGTAGTGCTGCTCCATGGTATGAGGTCCTACCTGGAGATAAACTGCAGAAGCAAATTTTCTACTTTGTAAATTATGCTTCCTATAAAAAGATAAAACCAGGTTGCATGTCCATGCCCCTGGCATCCTGGTTAAGCCAAAGTTTGTCTTTGAAATGGATTTATAAAAAAGTGAGAGACTATACATCTTCTATTTGAGCCAAAACAACTGTAGTTATCAGGAGCTAAGCAGGATAATGGATTTGGCCATTTTAATTACGCATATAAATATAGCTAAGTGCTTTTGAAGCTGCTAAACAACAGTTTTAAAATAAATATAGTCAAAACCAAAAGCATTTCCATTTGTATAACTGCTTTGGTCCCTGCAAATATAGCTTACTCTGAATCACTTACAGTCAAGAATGTAGAGTTGTGACACCCATGGTATCATTCTTTGTCACCCACACACTTTTAACACTGAGAATTGTGTAATAAAGTTTATATTCAGGTGAATTATTCCCACATCTTTGCCTGGAAAATAGTTTCCTCTGTTCAGGGACATATACAGGTTGTTGCTAGAGCCCTTGTCTAACTTTTTGCAGGATAAAACTGAATCTCAGTTCCAAATCTCAGGACTCACTTCCAACCGTCCTGTGAAGGTCCCTGGGGCTAGTACGGTCCAGAGACACATGCAAGTAACAAAGCAGCCAGCCAACAGATGTTTCTCTCCCTGAACACTAAAAAACCTTCATAATTTTATCTCCCAAAAGTGAAAGCAGACTTTCTGCCGCTCTTCCCATACCTGCTTTCCCATCCTTCTCCCTTCCTATCCATGGGGTTCCCTTCTAGAGACTGAAACTTTTAAAAATGTTCAAAATTAAATATTAACTTTGTAACCAGGTCTCATCTCAAGGTGACCTACAAGCCAAGATTGCAAAATGTCCTGAACTAAGCAGCAGCTCCAATGTGTTTTTTTTATTCCCCCCTTCAGGATCCTCTAAAATCTCACATTTTCATCATTATTTTGATGCTTCACCACTTCCCACCTGGTGCCTTCCCTTCACCTTCCCCTAGAAAGGTCTGGCAAAAACATCTCTCCAACAGGTTTTAAAATGACATCTCTTCTCCTGTCTGTGTTACTCTCTTCCCCTTGTGTTTTCACCTTTTTACAGTCATTACGTTGCCCTTTCACTCCCCAGTGATTCTCTTTGTCCCTGGGTCTCAAAAGTCAGCTACTTTGCATGCTGTCAATTTATCTGCATGCTCCTAATTTAAAAACAGAGACCTCATTAAATTTGATAAGACTACACAAATACTTAGATTTCAGCACACATCTCATTCAATTGACATTGAACTTACTGTCTTTACAGGAAAATCAAGGAACTGAATTCAGATACAGTTACACTCTATGTCTAGGGTGAGGGAGAGAAATGTATATATGCATAGATATTTTGAAATAAATGCATGTTATAAGCAATACTTTCACTAAAACAAAATCTCAACCATTCTTTTTTTTCTCCACAGTCAGATGAAAAGCTCAAAAGGGATGGAGTGTGATAAAAAAGAAACCCCAAAGAGGAAGGAACAGACGGGAATTGTATGCAGTGGAGAAGCAAAAACTTTGTAACACTAATTAATATGGAAATAATCTTCACTCACTCTACAGAAAGCGTGACATATGTTAAGGTCATTCCAACACAGAAAAACTTTTCTAAGTAGAATACTTAAAGGAGGGTAATTTAAATTAATAAGCACAAATAACCTAAGCCACCCAGGCTGCACGACAATAACCACAATTACAGGAGCAGGACAAAGGAGAAGATAGACAATTGCCCAAAGTACAGTCTGACACAACAGCATCCTCTCAAGAAGGCCAACAGAAAGGCTGCTCCTTGAAATTCCTGTCTGTTGACACAAAGATGTAGATAAGAAACTGTAAAACCAGCAGTTCCTTGTCAGATATTACTCTCTTATAGGACATTCAAGAAGATCACAAAGGAGTTCTAGTGATTAAATGCTACCATTAGAGCAGGCTGGCAATAACAGCTGTCTCCTAGTTGACTTCCAGCCACCATCACTGAGGGCACAGACAAATCCACTTGGCTCCCACAAGTCAATCTATTATCCTGGTGATTCCAGCACAACAACATTTTCTTCCTGGCAATGACAAACTCAGCCTGCCTTCATTACCAGGCTGAAAATAGAATTTCCTATGCAAGTCACACCTGCAAAAATATATTCAACATGACAGAGGTAATCAGTGACAATACTGCAGAGACAGTTGAACAGCACTTCCGTAGAGATCGGCCATGGTTTGTAAAAACTCTGGGCTGCAAATAATTCATCATCCCTTTATTAAATAATTAGATATTCACAGAGAACTACTGATTAGGCTGCACTGATATCATGGTGCATATTTTCTCTCTTGACTTTGTCACCGAGGTCACCATACAACCCAAAGCCAAGGAGGACAGAGAGGGACAGTATATGGGCATGTCTATATAGACAAGCCTTTCATTAACCTTGCTGATCCTCCATAATTTCATGTGTCAGCAGCTAATCAACAAATCACTGACATCATCAAGGGATGGGGAGAAAAGATCTCCTGAGGGACCAATCACTTCTCATAGGAGAAAATCTGTACTTGGAGGAGGAGGTAATGTGTATTTTGCAAATAAATAAAGACCTCTTACATTATAACAAAGTATATGTTTCTGCTGTTGGTGACAATGACTTATATTTAGCATAATGCAGATCATAGTTAAAGGAGTCAGTCCTCGACAGTCCACTCATCTCAGGTTTTGTCCACTTATTGTACTTTGTCACCTAATAAACATAAGCAAAATCATCTTCTTACTAACTCCAAGTCTACAGTTTTATTGATGTGATTGGTTTTCTGGCCATAAAAGGAAATGCAAGAGACACTGTGTCTTTTTTACAGATTGAATTTTAATCACTTGGTATTTATTTAACACTTTTTCTGTAAATTTAATCAACACAGCAGTTAATTCATCTTCAGCCCATACAAAGCCTCCTCTTCAGAGGGATATAGATGCCTCTAACAGTGCACCATAGTACCAAAAGGACAGGGGAGATGGGGGTGGCTCACCCACATCAGTACGTAGTCTGCAGAGCACAGCTAAAGATGCTGGCAAAAGGCTGTGGGATGACATACCTGAATTTCAAAGAGAAGGCATGGGATCTTCAGGATCAATAGATAGTCAAACCTAGCCTTATGTAATTCAAAAGGTTTCCCAAAGCAATGTGTTTTCCCATAACCTGCCCAGGCATCAATTTAGAAACAAAGAGCAATGTCCTGCACTTGTGCTGCTGGACTCACCTGTCTCTGCTCAGGAGCAGTGGTGGTTTGACTGTCCATCTGTCCAGCCTAGACGCTTTGTATCTATGATCTATACAGCATGTACTGCTGTAGCTGCAAGAGCATTTCCAGCCCATAGTATGGATCTGGAGAGTCACACATCTTATTAATAACAGGCACCTGCTAACAAGGAAGAGGTGGGCAGCAGGGAGTGAGGTGCCTCACCCCTCAAAAAACAAGCCTCGAAACCTTGCATCACTTTCCATGGGGATATATTTTATATCTGGAAATAGGGAGCCTACATGTGCAGTCTTTCCACAGTGAAATCCATTTAACAATACCAATTCATCTGGAAAGCTGAACAACATTCCCTCTTGCACTGTGTTAAGGACGTACCTCTCACAGTCAAGTTTTACAGTGTCCTCAAGAACAGCTCAGTATCATGTTGCATGATCCTGAGGCAATTATCTCAAAAAAAAAAAAAAAAAAAAAAAAAAAAAAAGATGTATTTCTTGATCATTGTTATCCTATGGACCTATGGACTGACGGATTTGTGCAACTGGATCTGATTTTACTGGATCTGATTTTAGGATTCCAAGTGCCCTAAATCCCTAACAACTATGTGTGAGCTGAACACCCAATGTCTATATGTTTCTATACATCCATTAACCAACCATCAGATCCTCAGATGGAGAAACTTTCCCCACCCAGTAAGGCAATATATAACTAATGCATCACCATCAATAATCTAAATACAGGCTTTCCGAATAACCAGGATAGCTTGAACGAATAAGGATATCTTGTATCCAAAAGGGAATAAACATATAATTACAAGCGTGCCTGGTGACGAAGTGCAGAAAAAGCTCACATTGCAGCCTTTCAGTCACCTGTTCAGAGTGGGAAAATACACTTTTTTTTTCTTAACTGTGAGATTTGCCCTGCACTAACAGAGAATTTTGATCAAATACATATCCAAACACTCATGCTATATTAAAAGAAGCACGTAAAGAAATGTAATTGTTTAAACAAATATTTTTTTGAGGTGAGGGGAATATTATGGTAGAATTCCACTTGGAACTGGACTTTTCTTGTCTACTGCAATAGATGCTGTCATTCAAGCAAACAGATCTTACAGACTAGATCTATTTTTTCTCGAGTTATCGAGGGTTACGAGCTTAAAAAATAATTCAGCAGAGGAAGACAGTGTACTCAATTTTACACAACTCTTGCTTAATGGTAGTAAACTAATGACATCCCAAATCACTGAATTAAGCAACTTTATGGACACTCAAATGGTATTATGAAACATATACACTCATGTTGACTCCAAACAAAGATACTCTAAAATGTTGGGGGTTTTTTTTGCAAAGGTTTGCAATTTTTTTCTGACTGTAATTATATATAATTTCCAAAACTCCATTTCTGATTAGCATCTCTCCTCCTCTTATCATTGACAGATTCTGCAACTACAGATCTTAAGGAACTCAGCAAGCCATCTTAATCCATAATTTAAAATATTGGACTTTCAGAATTACTTCTTGTATTCTTCATTCCTCTTCTTCTTCTTTTCTGAATACATATATTTTAATTGCTATGGAATTGTGCCTAATATGCTATGGTCTAGTTCAAGTCATGACCATATGTATTATAATACAAAGCAATTAATAGCAGCATATCCAGAAAATTGACACTTATAATCAGCTGCTTCCAACAGCTGCCTAGCCACACCAAAAAAAAACCAAAAAAACCCAAACCACACAAACAAACAAACAAACAAAAACAAAAAGTGCAAAAAATGCATTATACATGTGGGATTAAGATTTATTAAGAATCAGACCTTACCTACTTTTGCATCAGAATTGCAGAAAGTTATGGTACTTCAGGTTGCTTACCTTAATTCCACCTGTGCTGCAAAATTGGAATTTACAATAATACCAAAAAAGAGAGCTGCATTGCTTTAAGATGGAATTTTAGGGTTTTTTTCTACTCACATTTAGTTTTCCTAGAAGATTCATTTATGAATATAAAGCTGAATGTAACCCAGTTTTTAATGTCATACAATTGACAATAAGGATTTTTGAACTCAGGATCAAATAACCTTTTTCTCTCTGTAACCTGGATATCATCTATAGGTATATCATCTAAATGACCTTAAACTATCACATCCTTAAACAAAAAGGTACATGAAAAGAGATATGGGCAATAAATGTAACTAAATCCAAACCCAAGGGCAAAACCAGTGTTTTCCAAGAGCCACCTTTACAGTGGATCCATGAGTAAGTTAATTTGCCGTATGCAAACCCAGTTTTCCCAGGGTTCTGGGATTACCATGGTATAGGAAATTCAGTAAATCTATATATAAATAGGCAATTCTTAGCATATGCAGAAGGCACATCTGGTCTACAGCCTTGTTATACAGTTTGTTCTACTTGGGATATAATAAAATTTCACACTTAAAAATATGTACTTTTAAGTACTAAATGTCAAATACGTGTTCTTCATTCCCACCTACCCTGAAGTTACAAAAAAGCTCTTTTTTGTTATTGCTATCTTAGTGCTGTGAAGAGGATTCAGTCAACCTTCTAATTTTAATTTTCTTGAAGAATCTCCGGAAAGATATGTAAATTGTTTCTTTCAAGATACTGAACACTTTGTTTTGCCTTAAAATACATCACTAGAATCCAAGTCTAGGATTCAATAACTTCTGAATGTCAGCACATCTCTTGATTTCTAAAATGCATGTTTTAGTCAGTGATATTCTGAGTGAGGAGCCCGTTCCAAGTCCACGATAATGCCGGCAATAATTTTCATTTATAATTGTTTCCTCTTTAAACAGCCCCACAGAGAGAGACTTGCATCCCTTCATTACACATAACTTATCATGGCATTAAATTTCCCTCAATTGTACTCTAGTGCTGCCATACTGCTGACCCTTAAGTCTGTAAACAAATACATTTGTTCTCCATGTATTTATGTTTTGTCTTCTAAATTGTGAGAAAATGAGCTTAGAATCTTCATATTGTAATACTATCATCAAAGCCTGTTGAGAATACGATAAAGTAACCAGAAGTTAAATTATCAATAAGAGTCATTTATTTTGCATTTTTATTTTAAAGAATACTTATGAGAATTGTGATAAATTAGCAGTGACAAACTACTTCTTGCAGGCTGATTTTGTGTGGAGAGTTTAATTAAACATTGCAGCTGTTTATCTCTATGGTGATTAAATTTTCATATGTAAATTACATGTATTAAGATCAAGATACTTATGTAAATGTCACTTGCCTTAATGTTTTGTGTTACTGTTATTAACATCTAACCATCAGCTTGTAATCTTCTTGTATTGCATTATGCTGGCATGCACTACATGACTAAAATAAGTAGATTTATATCTTAATAACAAACAAGTTTTTAAAAAGAACATCTTACTATCTAATTGAGATGTAGATAAAAAAAAAAAAAAAAGAAACCATTGAGTGTGAACTGCTGCAAATCCAAGAACCTCATTGGTTGGAGCCATGTTCGCTGTGTAAATGTAACACTAGGGGAAATGGTTTAGTGGTGAATTTAGAAGTGCTATGTTAACGGTTGGACTTGATGATCTTAAAGATCTTCTACAACCTAAATGATTTTATGAATGCCTTCCATCTGTCAGTAAACATCTTCTAGAATAGAAATTAACAAGATAGAGATGTTTTTGCATACAAGAGCCAAATGGAGACCCCAGAGGCAAGTGTGCTCCGTACACTTCTGGGAGAGCAGAGCATATTTTCATTGTATACATACTGAGAAAAAAACAAATTTTACCTGGATGTCAGGGATATATATATCTACTTAGAGCAACTCTCCCATCTACCTTACAGCAATTGAGGATATAATGTTTTATCACTGCCAAATAAAACCGTATTTTGTTGTCACTGTCAAATAAAAATCATATTATAGTTTGATATGAACACTTCCTAAAAAACTACAAAAATGTTTATATTGCATGAAGAAAAAAAACTCAAGATCCACTCACACCTATTATCACAACCAAAAGAAACCCTAATAGATCACAAATGTTTCTTTAACAACAGCAGTTTGCAGGTTGCATCTTATAGAAAGGCAACAGAAGAAAAGCACTGGGATTTGCCATTTACTAGAGTTTCCACATTTTTTTCCTACTTTTGTTTTACCCTTATAAGTACTATTCTTATTTGCTTTGATGATAAAAACTAGCAACAACTTGGAATGAAAAAATTGGAAGATCTGCAAGCTCATCTTAGTTATTAGAGGGAAGTTCTTAAGATGAAAACTTACAATCCAATGGAAGAAAGACTGTTCATTATGACAGTCATGTTTATAGACTCCTTGATAGCAGGAAATCAAATTCATCATCTGCTAAAACAAATTAAGAGACCAAATTGCAGTAGGTGATACACAGAAAAGAGATAAAACCAGTTAGGATTAACTTCTTTTGAGGAACCTATAGGTTGCATATCATCTCAGTGTTGACATTAGAGTGGTGTGTAGGAAGAAAGGAAAAGATCACTAGGGGTGGGGCTTCATTTTCTTACATTGTCTTCCAGGAGGCATGCAAAGGAAAGTACATTATCAAAATTATCTACTAAAAAGCAATGAAACACTTTGAAGATGCCCCAAGTAATTCTGTGGCTGCTCTGATGGGAAAATTGAAGATGAGCATTGTCTCGCGACTTAGAACAAGTTCAGCAATACAATGTGCTTTGAAGAAAAAGAACTCAGCTAGCTTGACAGCATAAGAAATTAGCAGTTATTTTAATGGGTACTATCCCTCAATGCTAATAACTTCATCAAATGACAGTCTGACTTTGTACTTGTAGGATGTCATATACACAGCTTCCTCAACAGCTGCAATCTATAAATTCATTCTAAGATTCCTTTTTATTTTAGAGTTTTAAATTACATCCCAGACGCTCTTTTGGGATTAACTCAATTGAGCTGCAAAATTTTCTATTTCCAAATTACTATTGCATGATGTATCTCCTTTAGACACATGTTAAACTGTTAGAAAAGTGCTTGTTCCCTTTCTCAGCACCATATTTCAGGTTTTAACATAGGGTACTTGTAATGTTCACATTGTCCTTAAGCCTTTGTCAGTGGTTTGGGCTTTGTTGCTCCTAGACATCTCAGATGTTCTGCTCTACCACTACCACATTATTCCATGAGTCCTACCTTCACTTATTAAACTAATGAGGTGTGTATAACATTTTGGAGAGTACCTACTTTCCGTTAAGAAATGTGGTAAATCCAGGAAAGAGAATATGTGTAGGAGGAATTGGTACTGCAAGGTGTTTCACACACCCATTTCCTCTGAGGTTCATGGCAAAATTACCTTCACAAATTTCTTTTTCAAATTACAATAATTCAAATTCCAAGAAGTTTCCCTTTTTTTTTTTTTTTTCCAATGAAATGAAATCAAGTCAAATAGCATCAACCTCTGTGTCTGCAACTGTTTGTTCCCATGGAAAAGCAGCTGTTGTAGAAAAATAAATCTTTCCAACTTTTATACATAGCTACATCTCCAATTAATTGGACATAGAGTTTTAGATACTGTAACAGTTTGCTGGGGTTTTTTTAATCAGCTGTTTTTAAAACTGCTTCTCACCAATGCCATACTAGTGACATCAGTTTTTCTCTCTTACACTGGGCACACATCTTTGATGAGAAACGGCAACCCATGACACTTTACCATCTGAAATAGGATACCATTTTTGCAGCTGCAGAAGGACTTAATCCATACAAGCAAGACAGCTGACATGCTGCAGAGTGCCATCTCCAATGTGACAGAAGTATCACAGGCTACCGAAAGGAAAGATGAAGACCACAAGCTTATTCCTCAGAGCAATCTTCACTGGCAGCTCCTTACTTCAGTGGATTTCTTGGGCAATATGGTGTCATTCAGCATATGTGAAGAATTCATCCTTGCATGCATAAATGGATTAGCTTTCTATTGCTAAGATGTTTGCAGCAGCTCAGTCTGGAGTGTCTCAGTTTATCACTATTGCAACACCAGGGTATGAAAAATGGAGTGCAAGACCGTAAAAAGAGAGAGAAAAGAAGACCAAGATAATTGAAAAGAAGAAGGCTGCTACTTCTTCACACCAGTCTCACTAATCATCAAAAATAAGGGAGAAAGAGTGAAATACTGTATATAAGGATTTTGTACATTACTACGTTATCAGAAAGATTGCCTGAATATCTCATGAGCTCTTAAACAAAGACAGATCATGATGAAGCTCACCAGAAAGCATTTTTCTTCAACAAGAAAACCTTCTTGTGCTATTTAAGTTTAGTTTGCCATAAAACATCCTATATTCACTGGCTGACTGTCTACTGAAAATAATAGCCCTGAATGATGATCATAGCAGGGATATTTGGCAGCAAATCCACTACAATTACCAGAAGTTAATTAGAATTATTAAAATAACAAACACAAGGCCACCGATATTATACATCTACATTTAATAATGGAATCCAACAGTGCTTCTGATTCATGAACTGTATTACATTATTTTAAAGCCTTTTCTTTCTTACCAAATTAAATATTGATGTATTATCCTCTCCAAATCTTTTGGTGAATTGAATTCTATTTATACAGGCCCTAAAAATTAAGTTATAAGGCAGAACTATAAAGAGCCTGTTGTCTCCCTGAACAGTAAAATAACTTACAATCTATTTTTGTTTGTTGCTTCCCTAGCCACAGTATTATGTTTTGAAAATGAAATTCCAGACTTTAAAGAAATGGGTCAGACAACTTCATCAAGTACAATTTCACCTCCTATTGCCAATTTAATACAAATTTATTTAAGGCTGTGCTTAAAGAAATTTCAAGTTCAAGTTGTCATCATCTTTGCACTCATATGAACCCTAGTAATTTAAATAAGCTGCATATATGCACAATATCTCAGAGCTTTAATGTTCAAGAGCATTAAAACACCTCTCTGCTCTCAAAAATGCTTGTCTTTGCCCCTCCTGCCCTCTTCCTTCACACTATGATTATTTTAGTCAGACAACTCAACAGATTTAACACGTATTTATTTCACTTCTGCATGTGCACAGTATTGTAAAGAACCTTGCTTCCTATTTAGATCTTAAACTGATTTATGTAGCACATAGTATCAGAAGAGAATTTTTAAGCTTTTATATTGGTAAATTTGGAAGGGAACTGATGACACATATAATGCTACTTTACAAGAATGAGCATTGTCAAAGCCATTCACGGTCATTTTTTCTGTTGCGGGTTTTTTTGAGGTTTTGGGGGTTTGTTTTGTTTTGTTTTTAACAAAATCAACACAATTTCAGGTTACTATTGTCCTCAGTCAGTTGGCAAAATGCAAACATCAGTTTGACCACCATAACTGAAAGATATGGAGCTCCATGAGCTTCTCAGAGGGTTTCCTTTCAAGTCACAAGAAAATGTGAAATTCTTTCCCTAACCAGCTATCTTAATCATCAGCTATCAGAATTCTCCTATGCTGTATATACAAAAATGCAATATATACATAGTTTTAATATTTTAAGCAAAATAATCATAAGGCAACTAGGAATATAAGCAAGAAAACAGATACTGTCTATTAGGATAAAGGAAACTACAAGCCAGGCAATGAACTTGAATCTACCCTCCTTTCTGTTAGTTATCATAGGTTTAAAAGGCACCAGTTACTTAAGAAAAAAAGAAGATAAAGTTCAACTGAACCGTCAAAAATGCACAGAGATCTTCAGGTTGTAAATTGCTTTTTTGAACTTCACAGGAGAGGAAGTGTGGAAGAGGTAAGAGATGCAGGAAGACAATTTCCTTCTGCAAGTAATAGAGGAGCCGAGAAGGAGAGGGGCCATGCTTGGCCTCGTCCTCATCAATGGGGAAAAGCTGGTTGGAAATGTAATGCTCCAGGGCAGCCTTGATTGCAGGGATCATTGGTCAAATTTGAGATCCTCAAGAAATTGAGAAGAGCGTGCAACAAGCTCACTGCCCTGGACTTCAAGAGAGCAGACTTTGGCCTCTTCAGGAACCTGCTCAGTAAGGCCCTCAGTAAGAGGGCAGGGGGGCCCAAGACTGTTGGTTGATATTCAAGGATCACCTGCTGCATGCTCAGGAGCAATACATCCTTACTAGAAGGAAGTGCATCAGGAGGGCCAGGAGACCTCCTTGGATGGATAAGGAGCTGATGAGGAAAATTAGAAAAAAAGAGGCTTATAAAAGGTGGAAGCAAGGACAGGCGGCCTGGGAAGAATACAGGGATGTTGTCAGGGAGCTAGGGACCAGGTTAGGAAAGCAAAGGCCCACTTAGAATTAAACTTGGCTAGGGATGTTAAGGACAACAGGAAGGGATTCTATAGGTATATTGCAAATAA
>JAOEHY010011598.1:24503-44742 GCA_025447955.1 Psilopsiagon aurifrons
TGAATCTCTTCTCTGCCCAACCTGTAGCTGTGCCTGGGATTGCTCTGACCCAGGTGTAGGACCTTGCACTTGTCATGATTAATATTGAGTTCAGTATTGTGACTGAATAATACTGAATTCAGATTTAATAACATTGGTGAAAACCGTAAGTAGATTTCCAATTCATATTCAGAGACTACAAAGTCCACCAAAACCAAATTAAAATCCTTTACCAATCATTGCCTTGCCCACTCTCAATTATATTCCTACAGCTCCCTTAACTTTGTTATTGCAGCACAAATAACCTCCAGATGTAAGCCAAATTTCAGGGCTCTGTCATTTTTATTGTGCCCCATCTTTCAGGAGGTTTTACATGCATCTATTTGTTACAAATGATTTTAATATACAGGAAATGTATTTGTCTTCTTTTCCAAGAATGGTTTCATAACCTCCCTATGTTCCAAAGCTAAATAACACATATGGCTCGTGTTTAACAACCTCCATTTGGTGCTTCATATGTGTACTTTTCCTTTTTGCTTCCAAGTGTATGGCTGCAGAGCACTGAGGATCAGGCACCAGCGTGGGTGAATGCTCTCTGAATAGGCTTGCTTTTCAATTGTCAGACAGCAATTGACTGAAATCAGGGGAAAAAAATTATTATTCTGACAGCCCTTGATAAGTCATTGGCTCAAAAACTCTTTCTGTTCAAAGTCTCCTATGTCTATCAGATATTCAGTGAGGCATATGGCATCTTCTTAATGTGATACCCATTATTGAAGTGAAATGGTAACCTCTATGTTCTTGAACAAGCTTCCATATTCTCCCTGTGCTTTACTTTAACTTCCTCCAACCAGACAATTCATACTGGCCCAAGGCCACCCTCACCTGCTCCAAAGACTGATGTTTGTAATTTTAATTTTCACTTCAGGTGTGCAGAAAGTTTGATAAATTAATGAAGCTACTGTCAACACACAACTGCCAGAGATAGAAAAAGAAGCTACACTGCAGGACAAATTGTTGCAATAGTAAGAACTTATGATGTGATCTTTTATTGTTATAGGTGTTCTCAAACTCATTGGTTTTAATAGTTACACTAAAATATAGGTCTTCCGAAATGAGGGGCAGGAGGTCAATCCCTTGATGAAGTACTAACTCCATGTCAGCACCTGGAATATGGGAAAGCAGCACAGTCAAATTATCTCACTTCAGGCTCTACTTTACACATCTTACCTTTCCCAGTTTCCCTACATGACTGGCAGAGCTATACAACCTCAGAGAAAACTAATTGATTGCTAAGATGCACCCTGGATGAAACAATATTAGATAGGACCACTTCCAGCCTCTAGACACTAACGTATGAAATAGCATTGAAAATGTGTGTTTTTCATTACAGCCCTTGTTAATAGCCTAAGGGAGTGTCTCCTGAAAACTATCAGATCATAAGCTGCAATGGAATTTTAATTAATACTATCCCACTGCCAGAAAAAAAACATTATGTGTAAATTCAAGAAATCATTTGCACTGAGGAATCATGACTGCTCACAGGCAGTGTTATAACACAACCTGAAGACTAAAAACTCTCAAACACATTAGTTTCCCCAAGTGTAAACATTTCTCTCTATCAAAAATTTGATGTCTTCACAACTGGCTTCTCAATTCAGTCCACCCCATCTACAGTATTTTTTATCCATATGTGTACAATAAAAGAGTTTAAGGTTTAAGAGGAAATTGTACGAAAAAAGAAGAGTGGAAGAATTGCCATAACACCGCAACATTCATGGAGAAATGCTTCTAAATAGGTTATTTTACAAGAGATGCCAGGTGTAAATGTACATTATGCTTTGCACCCTTTCTGGATGGGTAGAAAGAACTGCACTTCTAAGTAACAGGAAAAATTTTAGTTCATTAAAGAAACCTTAAGGAGAAGTGTAAATGAGGAGTGGTTTATATTCAGTGTCATCAATTCAGTTGAAAACATGTTTGTACCACTCCATGAAATGAATGCTTTTTATAGTGCCTTTGCTGCCAACATCGCCTCATGAACATAAGAAAATTAAACATGCAAAACGAACTCTAGAGCTGGCAGCTAGCAAATAAATTCCAGAGAAACAGTAATATGCAGTTCTATACAAGCAGCTCTTCAAACGGGAGAAGAAAAAAAAAACAGGTAAACTGATGAAAATGCAATGCATAGGTCAGAGGAAAGAGAAAGTCTAGCAGAAGAAATTTCTCCCCAGATTCCAGCCCCCACAAATAACC
The DNA here is from genome assembly GCA_025447955.1 of Psilopsiagon aurifrons. Taxonomy (NCBI): domain Eukaryota; kingdom Metazoa; phylum Chordata; class Aves; order Psittaciformes; family Psittacidae; genus Psilopsiagon; species Psilopsiagon aurifrons. The sequence continues at coordinate 26,742 of JAOEHY010011598.1, forward strand.
ACTCTAGTCCCTGGGGTCAGTCTTTCCATTTGTACTTCCAAGGCCTCCGTATGAAAGCAATGGCAACAACACCATGGGCCACAGAAGTGATTAATGTACAGCTGTTTGGACACTTGATCCACCAATGTAAGTCAGTTACCATGGATGAAAGATCAACTTGAGCCCCCAGATTTGGTTTCACACCCCTGCTGCAGAAGTGATCCTGATAGCCATTGAAGGGACCCTTGTTCCACCACAAGCATCACACTGCGGCAGAATCACACCATGCAGACAAGGCCATGGCCAAGGAAAGGGCTCAGCCCCTGCTGCTGTTGCCCATAGATGCTCATCCTTCCTGTGACTCCAGTGAAGATCCTGCACTACCTTCCCAAAGCCGAGCAGCCACCCTTGATATCTCATGGAAATTCAGACATATTCTTGTCTTTACTCTTTTCCATTCCTTAGTAAAACAAACAAAGATGTCTAGGTAAAAAGAAAGGTGATGGGTTTGTTTTGGGGTTTTCTGTGGGTGTTTTTTTGGCACAGAAAAAGCCCACCCTCCCTTCATTATCCTCCAGTCCAACAATAAACCCTTCAAAGTCAGCAAAGCTGGAAGGACTCTCTCCCCAACTGCTACGCTTTCACATCAGTTGATATCAAGACAGCTGAAAGGAGGAATATAAAGTGCACAAAGATCTCCAAAGCTATGTCACAGTCATCAAATACCAGAGGCATTTGGAAACAACTCTCGTGGGCCTGGGTAGGAGCAAATGTCTCCAAATAAGGAAGCATTTCTTCTCCAATGTGCAGAAATTGGCAGCTCCCCTCCTGGAGTTTACGTAAGATTTCTCAAACAGATTAGCCAACAAGCAAATGTCAAATAGCCTCCTTTCTGGCTTCAGAGTCATACTAGCAGTTTTTCATCTGCAGAAATAGATTCAGATAAGATTTCAAGTTGGGAAGCAAGTTTCCATTTTGCCACATGGATTTTAAGGAAATTTTCAAATACATTCTAATGAGAAACTAATGATGAAGTGATGCTGCCATTCCAATGCCCCCCTGACACCTCACACATGCCCTAAAGGATAATGTGCATTTACAGAAAAATACGGGTTCAGGATCAAATTACAGTAGCACTGCATGTAATAGCAATAGGATCAGAAGTAATTTGGCATTACAAATACGAAATGTTAATGGAAAAAGTTAACATGAAGAAAAAAATTTTCCAGAGGGGTCTCAGAGGGGTCAGGTAATGCTGTACTTTAAATACTTGGCTATACATGTTTCAGAAGATTGACTAAAAAAATTCAGCTTCACTGTCTAATAAAAGGCTGCAGGACAGCTACTGAAAACTTTTTGGTGAGGAGATGTTAAACCCAGGCTATCTTGGGTGCTGGCAAACCAAGAGATTATTTGGCAAGTGCTTAGCAGCAATCTTTCCCAATTTTTTAACCTCCACCAGCCTCCCACAGAGAATGACAAAGAATTATTACCTGCTGACAATGAGCTCTTTCTTCAGCTTCTTGTCCCATTAGGCCCTGATCTTTGATGCTTCTGTACAAAGTCACTTTGAATACCTAAATACCTAGAAGATGTGATTGTGTGCACAAAGGGCTCTTGATAGAGGTGAGAATTTGGGGCTACTGAATACAAAAATCTCAGAATAAGTGATCTGGCTTGTTTTGACTTTAAATTGCTCAATGCTTCAGAGCTCAGAGTGATGGTGCCACTGAAAAATATAGTTTCAGTTATCTATCAAACTGTCACAAAACTAGTGATGTTTAGATGTAAGGCATGCACTTACCTATTTTCACTATCTGAACAGCAAATAAAAATAAAAAAAGGATCACTGATATACTCCAATAAAATAGGAATTCATTGGTTTCTGTATCGCAGTGGGATTTGAAACCTCACGTATCTATGGCTTTTTCTGTCACTATGCAGAGCAAGTAACATGGAGGCCAGGCCAGCATCTGTTTCATGACAAATCTCAAACCTAACAAGGTATTTACACACAGACCAAAGAAAATGGTAAAGAAAACTCAAGTGTTTGGTGGCACCGAATAAATCAGGCTTTGATGCACATCCACATAAAAGGGTAAGAAAGTCATTTAACAGTGTTTAAAGGGACAAAACATAGAGAAGCAAAATGTGGAGGATAGGTTTAATTCTGCTTTTTTCACTTAAAAGCTTTTTCCATACCATTCACAAAGACAAACATGCAGCTTGTGGCAAAATACATCTGGGATGATGCAAGAAAAAGTCTTTTTTCTTATACTATTCTCTGCAAACTCCATTCTGGTTTGCTCATCCCTTCCAGACTCATGATGCTAGTCCCAGGTTCTTTAATGTGGGTAATTAATAATTCTTATCCATTGCTTGATTTATCTTTTTATAACATGTGCAGATCACATGGAGATGAACTGGGTGAATTATTACCCTATGGAGCCAAGCAAAGAACTTTGTTTTTACTCTCTTGAAGTTCCTATTTTTTGATTTGTATGAATAAGAAATGCCAGATATATATATTTTAAGAAGGACGCAGGAAACTTTCTCGACTAAACACATGCTTTTCTCTTGATTTACAATTCAGATATATAAATGTACTCTCTTCAGTGTTTGAATTACATATTTTTTCCCCATTAAAAAATGAGGATTAAATCTTAACCACAATGCCTTAATTTAAGCTTAATTTTTATGTGCACCCTTTTCTTCCTTGTTTTTCTGTCTCCTGCAAATCAAGAGGCAAATCATGACTAAGTTCTTCCCGCTGCCACAAACTAATCTTTCCAACACAAGATTTCTCTCGTTTGACTCATGCATAGAATACCATAAAATCCAGTCGTAGTGTCTGCATAGACTAAACTTTTGTTTAACACTAGCTATTGAGGCTTAGCATACCTCCGGGACACACTGGAGACAGCTCTGAAGAAAAAAGAAAGACAGGATTCCTTCAAGGACATTTCTAAACCAACCCCAGAAAAGTTGCACTGAGCAAACGGATTTCAATAGTTCAGAATTCAGCCTTTGAGCTCTATTTTATGAAAAATAAGTTCTTATCCGAATATAGAACAATCATTACATAGCATGGAGGAGTTTTCAGGTCAAAGGTGCCTGTTCTGTATAACTGTCAAAGAAAAATTAGAGAAACAAACTTTGATACCTTTTCACTTTCATGACCTGATCCTGAATCTCTGCCTTCAAGTCCAAAGACAGCAATTACAGAGGCATGATGCCAAGGAGATCTGAGCCATATTTCTCCTTACATGGCTGTGGCAAGAACATTGACTTTAGTTTATTAATTAAAAGCCAGTAGTAAATGTGGACTACAAAACTGTGAAGGTTTCACTGGCTCTACTTCCAAAATTGAGTTAGAAATCACATGTTCAAATAAAATGAAAGTGTAGAAGTTGTACATTAAATTTATCAATGCTATTCTCTATGTAGACTGCAGCAGCTGTAGCCAGCAGCAGTTTCATTCAGACATGTATCCATAAGGTATTTCAGAGTCACTCTGACATCTTCAGAAATTCCCATTGTCATTTACTCAGATAAACTGACATATATCACCAAGTATACCATAATACCAAGCCTCAGAGCTTGCAGAGTTTGTTTGGTTTTTTTAATTCAAAGGAGTGGCAGTCAGTCTGTCCATGAGGGTCAGCACTGTTCGCAGTAGAACTCACTGATCTTCCCAGATCTACAAAAAGCCAAAACCATCCCTACCAGAATTTCTTTATCAACCTAGACCAATGCCTCTCTCAGTGGAGCCGGTATGTAGGCTGACAGGTTTAAAACCCCACAGTGCTGAAGACAAATGCCCGAGCATAATTTGCATAGATTTCAGAAATGTGCCAAATTAAAACTGACACATGAAGGAGCCTGTGGTTCTTGAATGAAACACAGTTACGACGTTGATTATACCAAGTTAGATAACTCTCCTTTTGTTGCCAAAGCTGGTCTTTTAGAAGGCAGAAGTCAACAGCTTTCTAAAACCTCTCCATGTTGAAGAAAGTCTTTTCTCTCTAGGTATCTATCTGATTCATTAGATATAAGGATATATTTTCATCACAGTCAATATTTATCCTTTTCCAGACTTTATTTCAATCTAGACAAACTGACCTGCAATAAATAATAAGCGGTAAAATAGAAATTTTAAGAACAAATAATTCAAGATGGTCTTGTATCTGCAAACTCAGAAATGAATCTGAGCTGAAATAATAGCCAGTGTTAAGATTAACACTTCAATTACATTTCACAGAAGTAGAAGCTGCCAATTGAACATATGCCATGGTGCCTTTTTGTTATGGACGCAGCTTCCAACTTGAACCTGACACACAAATTGTGCAATTACAGCCCATTCAGCTACCAGGGTTTTCTTTGTGGTACTTTTGCACCAACTTACTTTTCAAGGAGATGTTTGGATGTTTCCCGCAGACTTCTAAGGTAACGCTGAGCAGCATGGTAATTAACAAAGTGAAAATAAAATAAAATAAAATAATAAAAAAAATAAAATAAGATGGAAACTGTACTAACCAAAGGTACACAACAGGTAAAGGTCACCTGTGCTAAATGATCTTACAGCTGTATGAGCTAGTGGAGATTATAAACAGAACTATCCTAATAAACTGAAGAGGTGGACAGAGATTAATTAAATCAGAAACAAGAAAAAAGACATATTAAAAAAAAATCTAGAAAGAATAAATCAAATCACAAATACATTATTATGGAACCCAGGGTCAGCAATAATATTTATTGTTGGGCAGGAACTTAGTATTAGACACTCCTTTTTTATTATCTAGGCAGCCATATAGTTCATGTCACTGATGTATCTGAGTAGATCCCAGCAGTAGATTGGTCCTTTCTAACGGCTTTATGCAATAGGGAGAATAACATTTGCTCTTATAGATGGAAAACAATCAAATGAAGGCCTGTATCACTTGTCCAAAGTTACACAGTATTCTGAAAGAGCAGGAAGTTCAGAAATTAAATAGCTCTTCTGCACCCTATATCGGAAAAGTGCCTGCCAGCGTAAATGAAACTCATAAAATTAGCTCTGCCTAATCTCTTCCAAATTCTTGCCTCTCTGCGCTTCCCCATGCTCAGGTTATTCACTTGCAATGACTTTCTCACACAAGGTCATGGGAGCAAGAAAAAAAAAAAGGCCTAAAAGCCTTTCCCTCCACACAAGCAGTAACGTCCTGACTAAATAGGTTTTTGTATCTTTTCTGACATTCAGCTGACATGTTATACCACAGTCTTTTTCATGACTAAAACCACTTCACCTTCTAAGCATAAAATGAAAAAACATTCATTAAGAATTTAAAGCACACAATCCCTATAAAAAGTCCTGAAAATTTTTTAGAGTTAACTCTAGACCAATGCCAAAGACAAGTAGACATTATCAAAATACCTTAGCTTGAAGTTTTTTGTTTTCAAGTGAAATTCCTGAAAGACTTTCTGACACTCAGTGAAAAAATTCTAAGTCGAGGCTTTGCTCAGCAATTTCATTCAGCTTGTTTTGTTGTATCAGTTGTTTGTTCAGTGTTTATTCCCAGGTTTTGTTCTCATGTCACCTTCATTCCCACTCAGCTGCCCTTGTTTATTACATGAGTTTCTGTGTGCTCATAATTCTTTGAGCTTCCTTTCAAGTAGCTTGAAAAAAAAATAAAAATCGCAGTAGGAGTTCATGAAACAATGCATGAATAACTCATTTCCTGCTTTAAATACACCTCTGAGTAAATGATCCGGAGATTTTTCAAGAACCATTTACATAACAGTTGCTGATACAGTCTTCAAATTTTCATGTCAATCTCAAAATGGCATTTTAAATCATCCCATCTTCCTAAATGAGGTGAGTGAATTTTGAGAGCAGATTTTCCAGTTTCTAGAGATCTTCTTTTAGTTACAATTCTTTAAATGTCGAATTCCCTTCTTTTTTCTTCATTAGGGGTAGTGCAGAAATGTCAGAAATGCTCTGTACGTATAACCTATACTCCAAACACAGTAGGGGTGCTACTTCAAATAGTACAATTTCTTTTACAACTAGAAATGCAACAAATTTCAACAACTGTTGATCCCACTTCACAGTCTGCAGCTTGAAAATAAAATTTGGAGGCTTTTCTAGCTGTGAATAACTGTCTACTGCAGTACCAGTGGGAAGACACCTATGAACCACAAGGTGCTCAACCAGTTACAAATTTAGGCCATTTCCAGGCATAATTCATAGTCAAGTAAAGAAGAGAGAGAAATTTGGTTTTCATGTGGATTTCTGAAGTATTGTAAGAACACCTATGCTTCCTTGGGTTCAAAAGCCAAGAAAAGGATCAAAGGCAAATCTCTCAAATACTGTTGGAGTGGAAATAGAAGTAAGGAAGGCTGAACGTCACCAACTGTCATCCAGAGAAATTTCTGGATATGGTTCCTGCAACAGCATGATTGCTCCAAAGACACTAAGGGATGCATGTTAATTCATAAAGAAGATCACCAAGGGGTCAAAAGCTCTGTGTGCTAGATTCACACAGGGTGTTACAGTAAAAGTTTCTTTGTCTTGGGATGGTACAGGGCTGTGCTGAAGAGATCCTCTTTCTCTTTGATAGCACAGATGGAGTCAAGGCAGTCTGCCTGAGACAGAAAGCCAGTGCTCAGATGAGCTTCTCTTTGAAATGTCTGCATTCAAAGGTCTTTTGGCATAAAGAGAAGGGAAGAGACAGAGACTGCAATCTGAGGCCCTGTGAGAATCTCTTTGTGGACCAGCCTCTACATCTGAAACAGTCCTGATTATCTTTTTGCTGAGCCAGGAGTTTAGGAGATGGAGGCATATAAGATCATGTCCATAGCAGTTGGCACTTTTGTTTCATTGACCTAAAAGAACTCATGGGTTGGGAGGCATAAATTCCCAAAGCTACAGCCACACTTATTTTTTTGACTTTGAGTCTAAATGCCAAAAAATAGGACAGTTGACTTTGATGTGCCCTACTCCCAGACAGCAAAGGCAGCAGTTGTAACCCTGAGAGACTAAAACCCACAGAATAGCCTATTCTTCAAGTTCATTAAAGAGGTCATAGCCTTGTAGGTGTTGAATCCAGAAATACAATGTGATTTAAAACAGAGCTAAAGAAAAGACAAAGCAACTGGGGGAAGGGAAGTTGCCGGAAGGCTAACTCCAGGCTGAAGCATAAAAAGAACAAGAAAAAGGCAATGCAATTTCACAATGGTTTTAAAAGGGAATCTGCAAAGAGTCAGAGGGTGAAAGATGTGGCCAAATCATAATACAGCTGAGTAGGAGCACTGAGTCACCTAGGCATTTGGAAGAACCTGAGAAGGAGAGGGCAATCCATCATTTTTATTACCAGTTATACCACACACAGGGAGAGGAGGAGCTTATGATCCCTGTGTTAGGCAATACTGTTAGGATTTCTTAGACAACTTTTTTAAGCCGCACATAAAAAAGACAACACTACCAGAGGAGAGGAAATTAAGAAATTAGCCAAAATTAGAAAAAAGAGAGAATGAGTGGAAAAGCCAGCCAGAACATAAACCACCAATTGGTATTGTTACCTTAAACTCAGAAGTGCCTCTTTCTGGTAGAAGTCATGTTTTTATCAAATCTCAACAGGTAGCAATGCCAACACTGTTGCACAATAAATGCTGGAGAAGAGGGTTTAGATAGCATATCCACCATAACTACATGACATGTTAGTGAAGCATGTTTCTTAGAGTGAGAACAAACAGTATAATTCAACTTCTAATGAAGTCAAACAACCCAAAAAGTAAAAAAGCAAAAGGAAACTCTCCCTCTCTCCCCTATCACAAAACACATTAGCAAGATGGACTGTTCATGATTAATTCACATTCCTTTCCAATCGCCTATGTCGATAAAGCAGCATAAAATTGAACAGCGTTGTTCCTTCTCTGCGAAGATATAGGAGACATGACATCATGGCATCTCATGTAACAGTCAAACCAGAATGCACAGCTGAGAGGTTTTGAGGTTTCCTAGCAAATATCAGGATGTCTGATATTTGCAGCAATTTTGCCTATTTGGTGAGAACTGCAAACTCTCTCCACAAGGAAAGGATTTATTAGACACTTTACAGAAGAGCACAGCATTTGCTGCCCCTGCTATGTGTTGACGGACAGAAAATCCTACAATATCACATTATTTTAGGACCCACGGCTCCCAGATTAGGCCATAAAAATGCAGAGTGGAGTTCTTTACAACTATAGAGAGACCTAGGGATACACGGAGATGTATGTTTTTCCTGGATAGAGAGATAATAAGGAATACAAGGAGAGAAAAGTTTTTTCTTTCATAAAGAAGAAAGCTAAAACACTTCAAGTGTACCATTCTTCATAAGAGTAAGCCTTTTGAAACTATTTCAATTAAACCTAGCAAAATCTTCAAAATCTTTCAGATTGTTCCAGATCTCACCTGACTCTGTTTTACATTTTCATGCAAGAAAAAGTTATTTTACTTTGAAAATCTGCATAATTAAAAACTGTACTGTCTTCTGATTGATAAAGTTTCAAGTGACAGCTTTGCAGCAAGCTGCCTCCTACACAGAAGTAAAAGCCTTTCAGAGTTTTATGTAACTGAAAAATCCAAGTTGCTTTCCTCCAGGTCTTATTTTTCCAGCATGAGTTTAAATGTCACTGCAAGGAACTGCAATATATGTTTGGATATAAGATTAATTAACATACCAATAATTTTGCCTAATTATGAGGCACCAGCTGAGAAAAAAGGGTTTCTCGTGTTCCTGTTTTCTATTTGGAAAATTGGAAACAATTTTATATTTAAAGCCAAACTTAATCCTAATTTTTCAGACAAAACACCTATGTGCAATCAGCCGAAACTGGCTTGAGTCCCATGAGAGCAAACAGTAAAAGAACCTAAGTAAGAAGAAACGAAAGATTACATTAATTCTGTCACTGGAATTGAGTGAATGCAAATCTGTATTTGTTTTCCATTTTCAGTCATATAATACATTAAACACTAGAGGGAGTATAGAAGAAAGTTGAATATTTCCTCCAGAGAAAAGTGGGGTATGAGCAAAATTTGAACAAGAGTTGCAAAGGTTTCACCTGGAAAAAAAATTTTAAAAAAATCAAAAAAAATCAAAAATTCTCAGGGATCTTGAAAGTAGGTAGGGATAGCACAATTATCCAGGCAAGATATAACTTTATCTTATGGTTTATAAGAATTCTAGATTGTAGGAAACAATCTAAACCCAAGCCAGTAACCCAGATGTAGGTATCTGCCTTCCCAAGTACATCTTTAGCTTTTAAGGTTAAGTACAAGCAATGCAAAAACCTGAAAGCAGTGCAGCTGGATCAAACTTTGCCCAATATAATTCAGTAAAACACATTTTTACCAAAATCAAACATCACTAGTGTGGGGTGGTTTTTTTTTTTTGTTTATTGAATAAACTGATATACTTCTTATAACCAAATAGTTGTGATATTTCCAGATCAACCATTCTAACATTACACAAATGTAGTAAAAACTGAGTGAAAACATTAACTTCAGTCTGCATTAAAATGCAACAGAAAAAAGGATATTAAAAAGAGTAAAATACTAAGAAAATTTAGATTTTTCTATTTTAGCACTGTTGAATATGGCTATTATATTATTTTAATGAGCTAAAACTATAGTCAACTATAGTCAACTACAGTCAACTATTTCATGCGATTCCCAAAAAGTACATTTCCAATCATCATGAACATGAATTTTCATTTACTTTGTATTTTGATTGTTCAACAGAAACAGGCTAAAATCAGTAAAAGAGAATTCATACCTTAGATGAGACTGCTAGGACTAAGAATCAAGTCAGAAGAAAAGCTGCCTATATATCACATTTTGCTTTTTTATCCCTTTGTGATAAAGAACCAAAACCACAATTCAGTGCAATCTTAAAAAACATCAGTCATATAGCAACACAAATAAAGCATTAAGAAGACACAGAGCTACAAATCATCTAATACTGAAGCAAATCCACAGGAGGAAGATTCTGACCTTATAAAATAAAACTCCAGTAATTGCCCATTTTGGTACTGAACTGAGAAAACAGAGACTAGTAGAAAAACCTCATCTGCAAGACTTCGTGAGGTCTCTGTTCCAAACACCTGCTCAAAGCAGAGCCAGCTTCAAAGCCAGATCAAGGGACTGAAGGCCTCATTCCCTTCCTCACTTCCAACATCATTTTAAATACTATTATTCCAAGTTCACTGCAGCCAGAGGTGCCGATGATCTGCACATCCCCAGTCGGTCCCTTCTCATTCCTCATTAGCAAATCGAGCAGAGCACCTCCCCTAAGCAATCTGTCCAGGGGGGACAGCAATAAATTGTCCCCAACACTCTCCAGAAATCATATAATCATAGAATCACAGGATGGTTTGGGTTGGAAGGGACCTTAAGGATCATCCAGTTCTAACCCCCCTTCCACTAGACCAGGTTGCTCAAAGCCACATCCAACCTGGCCTGGAACACTTTCAGGGATGGAGCAGTCACAGTTTCTCTGGGCAACCCTTACAAGTGCCTCACCACACTCACAGTAAAGACTTAATTTCTTATATCTAATTAAAATCTACTTTATTTCAGTTTAAAGCCATTCCCCTTTTTCTATCCCTACAGAGCCATCTATAAAGTACCTCTCCTATATTGCTTTCACCTTAACCAGTTGCCTTTGCAGTAGATGGTTAAAGTCCCACATGCAAATTATGACGCCTCTTACATGTGTTTGGAGAAACATTGGTCCAGCTGTCTCTCTGTACTACACGCCTCCCATGCTGTGCCCTTCATCAGCTTCTTCAATTCTCTTGCTCCAGACCCTCTTGACCAGCTCAGCCAATGGTATAGCCCAGTATAGCTCTGAGCATGAGTGTAAACTCCCCAGCCCTCATCTCAAACTTCATTCCTAAGCACTTGGAATACCCTGTTAAAACACAAATTCATGACCAAAATGGAAGGAAGCAGATTTGTTTCATACTGGTTTCCTGCTCTTATACAAAGAAAACATCAAACGATTAGCTTCACCCCGTGATGGCAAGTCTGAAGACTTTTGTTTCATACAGAGAATGACAGCAGCCTGAACGATGAGGTATAAATCCTGAAGACAGAAAACCCAAAATATCCTTTGCTAGGCACATCTAATATCTCGCTTTTATATAGTCAGTAGACTTTTAGCTTTTGTTCCAGCTCTGTTGTGATCTTTCAACATCCAACTATTACTTAATTCAGGAGTTTGTCAGATAAAAGAGATTTTATTAGTTTTTAGAGGAGGTTTTCATTTATGAGTGGTTTCTTCTTGCTGGGGAATATTCTTAACAGAAAATCTATATTAATTGTTGTATTATGAAATCCAGAGTGTTAAATACTTACTTTAAAGCATGTTCTTCTGCTAATTGTTTGCAAGTGGCACATGCTTTTTTTAACCTGCCCAGCAAACCAGGAAGCAACCACTTACCCTCCATATCTTTGGAATATCTGGAGTCCAAATTCCCTTGTATGAGAGAAGGAGGAGGAATTTTGACTCTGGTTCTGTGTAGTTTTGCTGCAAACTTTGTTATGTGTAATTGCTTAAAAAAGTAAACGTAGAAAAAGAAAATATTTGTATCATAGTAATGGTCTCATCTATCTGTAGCACTTGACACCACAGCTGCCAGCTGTATGGATAAATATCATGTTGCAGATAAATTGTGTCTGCAAAGCAGTGAAATGGAATGTTAATTTAAGCTTAGCCATGCTAAAACCAGGGAGGGCTCTGGACATGCTTGGGATAAACAAGGTCTCCACAAAAGCCTGCTCTGAGCTGAGGGACTCCTTAAAGTACTTGAAATTGCTGATCTCTCTAACTAGCTTGAGTACTGAAGCTGACAGCTATCAGAGAAAGCAGCAAACATACAGATTGATCAAAAGAATTCATTATTTTGCCCATGTTCCCTGTTTCCTTTTGGCATCACATTTCTTGATGGCTTGTCCTTTGTAGTTTCCCAGAATGTATTCCTTGTCCATATCCATCCTCTTTATTGCCTTGGAGATGAGTTTCTGCAATGGAGGGAATGACATGTCCCCATTACCTGACACTGTGCAACACACATGTCACCACTCCTTTGCAGCCTCAGTACTCTTCACTGTGCCACAGAGAGGGAAGGACTAGGGTTTGCCTGCAACAACAATGCTGGGATCACCACATCGTGGCAGTGAAGTTTGCACCAGCACCTTCTGGTGCTCACCAGATACCCAGAGTTGAACAAGCAAGCTCAGCATCATCAGTGCCTTCCCAAAAAAGCAGCTTGGCATATGATTTCAGCATTGCTTCTACTACATATTGCCTCCTGGAGTCTAAAGAAGGCCTACTATTCTTCCACTTACTGTTAAAACTTCCAAAGACAAAGCTATGTTTGTAATTTTTCCTTTTCTTCTAACCCAAGTGAAAGTATTTTCCTTGTACTTGGCTGCCTTCCCATCCACCTATGTGATTATGGGGATAAACTAAAGATAGTATCTACCACATCCAACAACTAGAACTCCATCGCTGTCTTCAAAGTGCAATACACTCAGACCAGCATTGTTTGTCTTGGATTCATGCACGCAAGTATATTTCTGTGGCTTAATGAATCAACCAATATCACCCTAAACCTAAAGTAAGAGCCTCATGGGTTCTCAGTCAAACAGAAGGTAAAGTGCAGTAATTGGTTAAACTACAATAACATAATTAGGTATCTAATCCCTCAGAAGTCATGACTGTTATTCCAAATTAAGCTAAAAAGAAAAGGGAAAAATACTTGCTCAGCTGCTCCAAAAAGAAACCTAGCAAAGTCATTCTGACATCCAGTAACTATGGAAAAATACATTAAAAAGAGAAAAAAAAAAAGAAAAAGAAGTCAGGCTAACCTTGATATCTTAACTACTGTGCTTCCCAACAGCTCTGAGCTGTTGTACTTTCTGTTCTTCAAGTGGCCAGACTTTACTCTTCCTGAATAGCACTATTTTTCTGAATACAGCACTTTCAGAGACAGAAGGCTGGACAAAGATGGACACTGGCCTGTTCCAGTAGAAAACACTGGCCTGTTTTCTTATCTATTGTAATACACAAAACTAAAGCAACTGTTAACTTACATGCTAGAAGGCACAGCCAGAGAAAGTATGTGTGCTGAGACAGGTTTCAGCACATTACTGCAGACTTTACAGAAAAAAACCAAACAATTGGACTTTAGTTGCTGTCCTCCAGATTGCCACCAATCTACTTCACTTGCTTACACAAACTCACTTTACAACCTGTGATTTCATCAAGATATATAAAATTGCCTCTGACCTTTAATGAGAAGCTCCAAGATGCTTTTCAAAACCTTATCTTTCATCAAACAAGCTTGTAAGCTCACTGACTTCATCCACCTGAGGTCAGGCACTTAACTGAGATGCACATGTGGAAAGACAACTTACTCATTTACAAGTAAACAAGCTAATTTAATTTTTTTGTAAGTTCTTAGAGTATAAGGGCTAAGTTAGGCCACATGGACCTCAGGAATTATTCATTTGCCTTCACAGAAGAAGCCAGGACCAAAGCCACTATGAACGTGTTCTTCAGAAGTGGTCCAGGCTAGATGAGATGAATCTGGTTAGGTTGTGTAAAAGACTTTGTTAGAATGGGCTCTGAACAGCACTGGGGTAATCCAGGCACTGTAGCACTGCAAGAAATTAGAAGAAATATCCAAAGCACAAAAAGTAATGCAGAAAGAGGGAAGGAGAGTAAGAAAGAGAAATGATAGGGGCAATGAGGATATGAGCAAATCCTTAAGTCTTTTCTGTATCTTTGCTGGTTTTAAATCACTTCTGTCAAGTCAAGCCACAGACTTTGCTCTCAGGTTATATATAGTGAATATCCCTGTTGTCAGTCAACTGTTACAGAACTTCAGCTAAGCAGTGTTAATTATCTAATATCTAGACACTTTTTCTAATTCATAGCAATTTTCCATCTTATTAGTTTTTATATGAGAAGTCATGCAGAACTATTTATCTTTTTCACACTAGTATAGTTAGAGTTTTTTGAAATGCAGGCCTGAATAAAATCTTAATAACCCTGTTAATTTGTCACTGATCTGAGAACTGAACTTGAAATAGTTTGCAGAATCTCTTCGACATAGGTCTTTTGTTTTAATTGAACTTTTCTTTTTCCCACAGGAAAGATAATTTAGTGCGACTTGCCAGTACTAAAATTGAAATTCTTTGGCTAATTAATTTTTGTACCTGAAACTGAATATAGCTGACTCTTTTTTTCCCTCTAGTTTTTAATATCTCTTTCTCAAAAATTCAATCCTTGGCATATGAAACCAAAGGAGAGTTAGAAAAGCTTTCAGGAATTAGAAAACTTTACAGGAATTACAAGGTTTAACAGGGATTACTTCAGAGGGTTACAAAAGTTTTTCATTTTTACAGAGCTGAGAGCTAAAATACATGCAAGTTCTGGAGCCAGTGTGGGCTTCCATTGTAGAAAAGTTGCATGGTAAACCCCATTAACTTTCAACCTCATTTCCACCAGTAAAAAACAGGATACAGGCTAAAAATAATTTTCGCAAGCAGAGGTGGGTTGCACTGGTTGTATGATTAAATAAATCCATATGAGCTACAAGAAACAACTTTCATATACTTACACCCTAAAGGAGTAAATTTCACCCCAGAAATACCACTGGAGATGAACATAATTTCAAGCATCAGGGCTGTTGCTGACCTTAGGCTTTGGTTCTAAAATAATTATATTGCATCAGGTTAGGCCTTAGACATTTCTCTACTATTTTCTTTAGTCTACAACTCTCTGTTTAAACACTGCCATGCCTTTAACACTCCAAAATCATTCAAATTTTTACACTAATGCTTACAGATAATTCTAACCATTCTACATCTTTCAGGAAATGTTTCTCACTTTGGTTTTTTGCCTAACTGATGGAGTAATATCCTACTAACTAACATTTGCCCATGGCAGAGTTAAGATCAACTCCGGTAATTGCAGCTGTAGGCCTGTAATAAATTTAAGCCACATATATTACATACACAAATGCTTCTGTGTAATGCCCAGAATATGTAACAAGTCACATTTCATGCCCACATGGGACATGGAATGTGTTCGGTAGCACAGAGGACCAGGGCTGAAGTCTCTTACCACACAGGACTCCCCAGTGCGCATTCAGCAGAATTTGCCTCCCCACCTTAGTTTTACTCCCCTTAGCACCACACAAGACCGCAGCAGAGCAATTTGGGGAACTGATATTCCTGAAACAGAAGATAATGCACACAGTGTTTTGCCCTGTTTCCAGCTGTGTTGTGTCCCTCAACAATGGATGTGCCCAATAAGCTGCAGGTTAGCTGTTTTCTTTCTCATACACACTTCTGGAAGCAGAAAATAGCCAGTTTTTCTGCTTTCTTAGCCTTTTCCCTAGTATGTCTTTCTACACCACTCGTGATCTGGCTGAAAGTTTTCCAAGAATCGAAACTCCAGAAGACACAAAGAAACACCTGCTGAACGCGTGATGGCAACACTATGCTGCATATCGGCTCATTTCACTCATTATTTATGCCTTTCTGGCCAATCACACCTTCATCTGCAGGTCCTCAGAGTATTTGTGGAAACTCCAATACTGCAAAATGTGCACATTTCACACTGCACTGATCAGATACCAAAGTCATTCGCGTACAGTATCACACAGATTTATGTGTATAAAGTTTCAGCTGTTTATCTTATGAACCATTGCTACATATCTGAACCTTCAAAACTGAGGACTTCAGAACTGCTGGAATGCAGGTGGATTAGCTCTGTTTAACAGGGTGAGACACAGAAAGTCCTCCTGGAGACATTTGTCACTCTGGAGCGGACCCTCCAGAGCTGACTCGCCAAACCAAATGCAACAATCTGGAAGGTGATGCAAACAAGACATGACAGCAACATCTTTATAGGCTTAGTTATCTTGACATGCCAAATTACAGAAAGAGCAGGTGTCTGTTAAGTCTAGGCTTATGGTTCCTTCAGATACGTGGGGAAGTGTCAGCATTATACTTGCTAGAAACACAAGTTCAGAGAAAAAGATCAGTCCTCTGGAGTTCCATCACACTCAAAGCACAGTTCTCCCTTTCATCTCACCCTGCTTTGAAGGCTTCTTTTCTGTCACACACCCCAGGTAGAGACCCCAACCTCTCCCATGTATGCCCACAAAACAATGCTGATTTCCAGCAGACCAAAACACTCACCGAACCCACTTTTTGTTTCCCAATCTGGGAGTTCTTGTGCATTTGAATATGCACAGAGCAAACACATAGAGCACAATGTTCATGCAGCTCAGAATGTTTGAAGCAGCAATGGACAAATATGACTTCTTCAGCTCTGTTCTTCATATTATAAAACAATCTTTTCATATGTGCGTATTTGAGGGAAAGAAATGCATATTTTATAATTTCATCCTATATAGGAAACTATACGTGAAGTACCTCCTCAGTTGTGACTATAAACATGCATTGGAACTAGTAAAGCACTTCATCATTTGACTTGCATATGAAGCATTCACGAGAAATTACCATCCTTCTCAATCATTATATCTATAGTAGAAAACACCTTTCTGAATCAAAGTGGTATCTAAGTACAGTACTGCCTGAAATGATTAAATTTACATTTATGAAATTCACCTGAATTCACAATCATTCAATGTCCAGACTAAAATACATCTTCCAAGAGATGATACAAAATACAGACATTTAATGAAAATGGGAACGAACGTTTTGGAGTTACATTTTCACATGATGAATGACCTCTCAAACACCAGGAGGACCTTGCAGGAACTGCAAACTCACTCTGGTGCAGGCACATTACAGTAACTGCAGCTGCTCAGACAGATTCTGTTGTGAAAACAAACTTCTGGCAAAACATTAATATCTTTGAATTCTGCATAACTGAAGTATTTTTCATGTTACATACTGCAGGTCTTTTACTTAAATCTTACTAAAACTGAGGTGGCTTTCTCTTGGAGATTCAGTTTTCAAGAGACATTCATCAGGCAGTACATCATCTTTCAAACATAAATCAGCTAACCTCTGCTGAGGTTTTTTTTTTTTTAATTACTTGAAAAGCAAAGCCTTTAGAGGTACATCTGCAACGCGTTTTTTTTTTGTTTTTTTTTTTTTTTAAATTAGACAATATCTTACTATTTATTTTTTATTTTTTTAAATGAGACACTATCTGACTATTTATGTTTTATTGTGGTCAAAAGCCTGGTGGTTTGTGTGTGTGGTTTTGGACCTTATAAACA
Organism: Psilopsiagon aurifrons; assembly: GCA_025447955.1. Lineage (NCBI taxonomy): Eukaryota > Metazoa > Chordata > Aves > Psittaciformes > Psittacidae > Psilopsiagon > Psilopsiagon aurifrons. Next base: position 44,013 of record JAOEHY010011598.1, read on the forward strand.
ATCAGTGATTTAGATTATTAGATGCCTATAATTCAAGGATAACACAAGATCCTCTCACTGCTATGACTCACCAATATTTTAAAATGCAGAAGAGCAACTCTTCAGTTATTTTCTGACCTGCGAGGGGAAGAAGTGACACCTAAGGCTATGTCTACATTATTTATACCATTTTGATAGATTAGATTAAATCTTTACCACAAGGATGAGCTTTTAAAACATGCCTGAAAATGTTTAAAGATTCCACAGGTGCTCTTCCTGAGTGCAAACAAAGGCTTCTCTTTGTAGTATTAAAACAAAATTAAAACGTAAAAAAAGTGCTAGAAGCTATGGTTTCTGCTCAAAACAAATCCTTGACTGGACATGTTGGATTTATTCATTTTTAACAAACACATTTTTGGAACTCACCAGAGTATTATCATACCTATATGGAGGCAGGCATTTCAGATTACTCACACCTCCCTGTCTGCAGGTGCATATATACATGCATGTATACATACTTATATCTGTAGGTATATATGTACATATATTTGCAAAAAAATTTATACAATCATAGAATCATAGAACAGTTAGGGTTCGAAAGGACCTTAAGATCATATAGTTCCAACCCCCCTGCCATGGGCAGGGACACCTCCCACTAAACTATGCCACCCAATGCTCTGTCCAACCTGGCCTTGAACACCACCAGCGATGGAGCATTCACAACTTCCCTGGGCAACCCATTCCAGTGCCT
>JAOEHY010011599.1:0-17908 GCA_025447955.1 Psilopsiagon aurifrons
TGTTTTGGGTGTTTCTGGGGTCATGGAATGGTTTGGGTTGGAAAGGATTTCTAAGACCATTCCTTAAGAGATTTAAAGCTCCGGGAAGACCACAGAGCAGCTCCAGCGCCTGAAGGGGCTGCAGGAAATGTGGAGAGGGGCTTTGGCCAAGGGATGGAGGGCCAGGACGGGGGGAATGGCTTTAACTGCCAGAGGGGGACTGAGCTGAGCTCTTGGGCAGAAGCTCTTCCCTGTGAGGGTGCTGAGGCGCTGGCACAGGGTACCAAGAGAAGCTGTGGCTGCCCCATCCCTGCAGTGCTCAAGGCCGGGTTGGACACAGGGGCTTGGAGCGCACTGCTCCAGTGGAAAGGGTCCCTGGAGCTGGAAGAGCTTTAACATCCCTTCCAACCCAAACCACTCTGGGGTCCTATGATCCCCCCGAAGCCTGTACCCTCATTCTAGGCTGCAGCATCTTCATGGCAGCTCTGGGCAGAGGTGACTTCTGCATGGCTGCCCCTGCCCCTGCTGTGCTGAGCCAGGGTTTGTGCACCAAATCACTCAGAATTCATCTTTTCACACTAAAGGACCCGGGAGGACTGGAGCTGGGGCGCTGGGGCTGTGCTGATCCATGGCAGCTGCCTCTTGCCCCCATCACTGAGCTGTCAGCCCACCAAGGCTGCAGCCTGCGTTGCCCCACCATTGTCCCATTGTTGCACCTCCATTGCCCTGTTATTGCCCCACTATTACCCCACCACTGCCCTGCTATTGCCCTTCCATTGCCACCCCATTGTCCTGTTAATGCCCCTCCTTTGCTCCACTATTACCCCTTTATTGCCTCTCCATCACCCTGCTATTACCCCTCCTTTGCACCACTACTGCTCCTCCATTGCCCTACTATCGCCCCACTATTGCCCCACCACTGCCCTGCTATTGCCCTTCCATTGCCACCCCATTGCTGTTATTGCCCCTCCTTTGCTCCACTATTTCCCCTTTATTGCCCCTCCATCGCCCCCGCTACTCCCCCTCCCCGGAACCTTTTTTCCCCGGAACGTTTATTCTCGCGTCCGGTGCCCGCCCGGGGAGCGCACGGGCAGCGGGAAGATGGCGGCGCCCATGGGCGGGCGCTCTGCTCCCGGTGCCGCTCCCGGTGCGGGCCCCGGCGCTGCTCCCTTCGGTAACTTCCCCAACTACTCCCGGTTCCACCCTCCCGAGGGCCGTCTCCGTCTCCTGCCCCGCGGTCTCCTGCGGAGCCTCTTCCCCGAGCCCGCGGGCCCGTTGCTGGGGCTCGATGTGGGCTGCAACTCGGGGGTAAGGGGCGGGCCGCGGCTGTGGTGCTGTGGGGAGGGCGGGGTGGGGAGGGGGCGGCGGCTGCAATGTTGGGGGCTGTGGGGCAGAGTATGCCCCCGCCTGGGGTATTGGGTGGGTTATGCCCCCGCCTGGGGTATTGGGTGGGGTATGCTCCCGCCTGGGGCCTGGAGCGCTGGGATGAGGAGTGATGGATTTGGACTGAAACAGGGGCAGTTCAGGTTGGAGATGAGGCAGAAGCTCTGCCCTGTGCGGGTGCTGAGGCACTGGCACAGGGTGTCCAGAGAAGCCCCATCCCTGGCAGTGCTCAAGGCCGGGTTGGCCACAGGGGCTTGGAGCTGCTCCAGTGGAAGGTGTCCCTGCCCAGGGCAGGGGTTGGAGCTGGAGGAGCTGTAAGGTCCCTTCCAACCAAACCATTCCATGATCCATACGTAGGAAGCCCCCTTGCAGGTCTTGGAGAGGAGGCTGAAGGTTGGGAGGAGGCAGGGATGAGGTGGAGCTGTTGGTCAGGAGCTGTGGCTCGGGCCTCTTTCCACTGAAGCCTTGCAGTGCTCTGGGCTGCAGTGTGTCCCAGGCACTGGAGAGCTGCTGAGGCTGCGAACCATCCCTGTGTGTTCCGTGGGGTCACATCACTGAGCCATGAGCCACAGCTTGAAGCTAAGCCCCAGGTTATGTGTCCGAGCTGGTATATCTCCTAGAATCTCACCTTGGAAAGCTCCCTTTCCGTACCTAATTCTGCTTTCTATCCCGTTGGCTTGCCGTTAGGGTGCACTTTGTTGTGTGGTGGGTCAGAGGCACCTGTGCAGCTCTGATGTGGGGTAGTTCAGAGGTGCAGCTCTGGTGTGTGCTGATGCGATGCTGAACTCTGTCTAAAGATACTTCCTCCCCCCCCCCCCCCTTATTAGGGGTAATTAATTTCCTTAATTAATTCCCCTGATTTGCTTCCAGGAAACTTTATCCATGTGTGAATTTAGTGTCTGAGGAATTCAGCTTCATTCTGCATGCAGTCGCTGTCTGGTTGGGGCAGAGCTCTGCTCTTTCCATGGCTTCCCTCCCTCCCCGAGGCGTTAGCTAAAGGCCAAGTGAAGCCCCTGCTGCCGGTGAAGTCACAGAGCAGCTCCGGGAGAAGTATTCCCAGCGCAGTTCTTTTGGGATGCGGAGACTTCGCCGCCAGAGGACACCCTCTGTCTGCTCGTGTGGGCCATGCGCTCCTTCCTGGTGCCATCCAGGATCTTCCTTTCGGCTCCTTTAGAGAAAGATGGATCCGCTTTCCACTCAGTGGGGCTCTCTGTGGAAGGGAAATCCAAAGGGAAGCTCTCGTGTTAACTCTCTCATGCTACATCTGATGGTCAGGGGATGCCTTTTACTTTAGCAGCAGCAAATGACATCTTTTACTCTAACTTAGGCATTATACAGAGCTCTGAGTGTCACCAGGGAGCCCTGAGGCTCTCATGGGGAAGCTATTTAAACCCCCACGCTGGGTGGGTTTATCCAGCAAGATTCCTGTCTCTAAACCTCATCTTTCCCATAGTTTTCGGAGCTGAAGCCCGGGTTTGAGGTGGTGCAGGTTTAGTTCCCATCTCTGGTTGACTTCCTGGTGTTCAGGGCTCTGTGATGCTCTCGGCTGAAGAAAGGGAGCTTGTTGGGGAGTTTGGTCTGAACTTTGAGGGCAAACTCCTGCCTTGGTGCTGAGTGGGATCCTGCGTGCTGGGAACATGTAAAGGAAGCAGCATGGGCCCCGTGAACCGCTGTTGTTTTCCTTCCTGCAGGAGCTAAGTGTGGCTCTCTACAGGCATCTCCTTGGCCTTCAGGAGAGCAAAGGCAGCCTGGACGAGCCTGCAGCTGGGAAGGATCTGAACCTGCTGTGCTGTGACATTGATCCTGTGCTGATCGAGAGGGCTCAGCAATGCAGTCCCTTTCCTGCCTCCATCTCCTTTGCCGAGCTGGACATCATGGACTCCAGCGCCAGGGACTCATTCCTGAGCTCCTACCTGGGCCGGTTTGGCCGCTCCACCTTTGACATCGGTTTTTGCATGTCTGTGACCATGTGGATCCACCTGAATCATGGGGACAGGGGCCTGGTGGAGTTCTTGGCCTTCCTGTCCTCTGTGTGCACGTACCTGCTGATGGAGCCTCAGCCCTGGAAGTGCTACAGGGCGGCTGCCCGGCGCCTGCGCAGGCTGGGCCGCAGCGACTTCGAGCACTTTCGAGCCCTTGCCATCAACGGGGACATGGTAGAAAGGATCACCCAGATCCTGACCAAGGACTGTGCCATGGAGCTGGTCTGCTGCTTCGGGAGCACCTCCTGGGACAGGAGCCTCTTGCTTTTTAAATCAAGTGCCTCAAACGCTGAGGGCAGGAGTCCTGTTCTGAAGAATGAGGTTCCAGAGCTGGAGCAGTGACTGTAAATGGCCTCTCACATGGATGAACTCATAGGCAAGGAGGTGCTTGCTGTTCACAGAGGCAGGTGGAGGACTTCCTAAATCCCTGCTGGGTCCGGACCTTGACCTCTCTGAGGAGAAGAGAGAACCATGCCTGGAGCTTCTCAGGGAAAGGGAGCATTTCTGTTGCGCTGTTTGTTCTGCTTCTTGCCATGTTTCCTGTATAAAATACTCTTGGAAAACACATAACCTGGGTCACCAGCTGGGGACAAGGGAGTTGAATCACCTGGGACGGTCAACAGGATGCCCACAGTGGTGGTGATGGATGTCCCATCCCTGGAAACGTTGCAGGCCAGGTTGGACGGGGCTCGGAGCCATCTGCTTCAGTGGAAGGTGCCCCTGCCCATGGCAGGGGGTTGGAGCTGGATGAGCTTTAAGATCCCTCCCAACCCAAACCAGAGGGATTCTATGGCACTGGTCAGGCTGTGCTCGATGCCCCAGATTGGGCTTCCCTTGTTGGCACCGTGCAATCTCGCTGTGGACTGAGGGATTTCGATGGCAGGGCCTGTACTCGTGTGTGTCCCGCAGTGAGTGCTGTGTGTGTAATAGCCTCGAAATAAAAGAACTCAGTGTTACTGTAAATCCTGTGGTGGGTTTTTGACCTTTCCTTTGTTCCCTGCTTTCGGTGCCTGAGCTGTCCCAGGTGACCGCGTTTGTCATTGGGGTGAACTTCCATTCCCAGCTCAAGGCTTTGCTAAGCTTGAGGTTATGTTTGGTGATGGTGAAAGTTTTACAGCTTCCACTGGGTTGTGCGTTTGTCCCTTTGCTGTTTCCTTCGGTAGAATCCAGGAAGAAGGAAAACTGGAGCAGAAATGTCTTCTTCTAACTTAATTTCTCTTGGTTTAATATCCCTGCAGGCTTTATTCGTACTGGGTTTGTTAGACCTGCTGGGAAGTGGGAGTCACGCTTCTACAGTGTTGTCTAAAGGGATTAAGAGCCTCCCTTGTGACACAGGAAATAACTGCTGGCTCTTGCAGACTCAGCTTCTGCTGCTTCCTACTGAGAGGGAAGCCCAGGAATGTGCTGCATGGAAGTGCTGTGTCACAGAGCTGGTGCCGAAGGAATCTCCTCCAGGAGGAGCTCTTGCCCAGGAGTTCCCCTATGCAGGGGCAGAGAGAGGCTTTGGTTGCGTTTTTGTCCTTATTTACTCATGATAGTGGAGGAGGGGAAAGCTTTGCTTATGCACAATGAGCTCAGGTAAGAGGATGTGTGTTCTGCCTGGCCAAATGGACACTGCTGGCGCCCACAGCAGAGGTACGAATGCATTGTGTGTTTAAAGGGTCACAGAAAGGCTTTTAAGGCTCTTCACATGAGTGCAGCTTCCCCAGTGGTATCTATTGAGGGTTCCCACCAGAGCTCCTCTGCTTCTCAGCTGCACACAAATGTCTTCCCTGGTGCTGAGGGTTCACCATCCAAGCCTGGTGTGACTTTGTTATCCCTGTGAGAGTGAGGGCAGAACCATTTGGGCATGGGTTTCCCTGAGGATTCCCCCACGTGCCTGAGCTTTCCTGCAGTGCATCCATGCCATTTATCCCTTTGGGAGTTAAGCACCTTGTCCAACACTGGCTGTAACCCTTGGGTAAGCTCCAGTCAGTTGGGGTGCTGCTGACAGCAGCTCCCCTTTCCTCGCTGCTCTTCCCTGTGCTGTGCAGGTGGTGGCACTGGAGCATCGTGCAACCTCCAGCCTCACCCTTGGGCTGCTGCTCTTGGCTGTGTCAATGGTAGTTGCTGTTTGCTTTGAACTTTGCAATATTTATAAGCCAGAGTTGGACTTTGCTGCTCAGTGCTGGGGTTTAAAGGCCTCAGTGGGGATTCTTTCAGTTTCCTCTGGGGATTGCTTTAGGAGGAGTTGCTGGGAAGGTAACACCACACAGAAGTTGTCCCCTGCGCCCATCTAAAATGACCTTCCCCTTCAGAGGGACCCTGCTCTACGGTCCTCATGCACTGCAGGATGGAGCAGTGGCTCTGGGGGTTCTGCTTCTTGTTGAAAGATTGTGGGTTGGGTTTTAGTTCTTTTTGCAGCCCTTATACACTGGACACGCACAGAGATGCAGTGTGGCTGTAACAGCACGATGGCTCCTTATCTGCCTCTCGCGTCTGTGCTGTTGTATTGCTCTGTCTCCATGTCCCACTGCCTCAGAAATGGCCCAGCTCCAAACCCAGCTCAGTTTGGCCCTTGCACAGCAGCGGGGTTTGTTTCTTGTCCGTTGGATATCGCCACAAACGCAGCTCAAAGTGACCTCAGCACATATCTCCCTGCAGCTCTTGGGTCGCTGCGGGGCTCAGATGGAGTCAGGCCCTTTGCAGACAGGAGAAACCACAATAACCCCCTCTTTCCTTTCCTTTCCTTTCCTTTCCAGCTGGCTGCTGCTGCCCTCCAGGAGGCTGTTGGGAGATGAGCTTAGGTGGGACCCTGGTTCCGTGCGCAGTGATGGAGCAGAGCCCGTGGATCTTGGCTGCAGTGCTATGTAAGGCTCTTATCCTTTACTCTCTCCATATTTTGCAGTGTGGCTAAAATGTTCCCCTGAAGGTAGAGCAGAATGAAAGTAAAGCTGAGGGTTAAACCCACCGCTTCTGCTCCTCGTTGCTGAGAGCACTTTGCAGTTGGTTGGTAACTGTTCATCTCGTGGCTGGTGCAATGGAGATGCCCTTTGCTGGCTGAGTGCTGTGGTGTCACCCTTGTGGAGCAGAGGCACCTGGATTAAAGGAAGGCCTCTGTACTGACAGTGCTGCTTACTCATGTCCTCCATGATCCAAGGATGGGGCTGACTTGAGGTGGTTACTGCTGGTAAAGCAAGGGAGACCCAAATTCTGTGTGCATAGAGAAAGGGCTGTGCTCCCACTGCTCATCTGGAGCACGGGGCATCAGGCTGTGCTCATGTGTAGGTTGTTGCTCATGCGTTATGTGCCGTGTCATTCACACTGTGTGCTTCCCTGAGCACTGGAGGGTTAGTTCAGGGATCCTGCTTGTTCTTTCCTACCCTTAAAGCTCCAGAGCTGTGCTTGCTCACAGGAGCCTGCTAAATCCAACGCCTGCACCGAGCATGTGTAGCTGAGCAGTTCCAAATGGAGCCGGAGTGGTGCAGGGCACTGATGTCAAGCTGGTGGCCTGTCCCATCCAGCAAGCGAGGATGTCAGTGTGAGGAGAGTTCCCATGCTCTGTGGATTGCTGCTGGGCTCCTCAGTTCTTCCATCCATGAAATGAGCTTGATAACCACCCACACTGGGGAGGTTTCTGCTGGGGACTATTAGCTGTGTGTTTGCACAGCACTTTTGAGAGTGAAATCCAGAGCTGAGCTGTATCATCAGCTGTGAGCTGTGCCTCTTCTCATATAATCACTGCAGCACTTCAGGTAGTAATTAGGTCCCATACCTTCAAAGTGTTCTGACTAACCAAGCCTCACGCCACTGCTGTGCAGCAACTCACAGCTTACTCTGCCCCTTCCCTGCATGGAAAGATCTAGGCAGAGAAGGTGAAGCATCAAGGCGTGCGTAAGCCAGCATCAAAGCTGGGGGTGAAAACGTGGAGATGCCACTTTCCAGATGGCTCTGCTGTTGCTTCTAGCTCTTGTAGGAAGCAAGGTTTAGATGGAGTCAACAGGAGGTCCTGGTTTTACTGTTCTTTTAAATGCGTCTGAACTTTAGCCCTTGCTTAAGCTTAGAGCCCGTTGCGTTCTTGTGTTGCATGAGTACGAGGGATGCACTCAGTGGGGAAGAGTTTAGTGTGTAAACATAGCGCAAGAGCAGCGATTTTAGCACGCTGGCGCCGGCAGCTGCCTGAGCAGTGGCTGTGTGAGCAGCTCTCCCTGCTCTGTGCTTCCCTCTCACGCACGCAAGCGCCAAGAGCCTCACAGCCGCTGCTCATCAGCATTTCTAAAGGGTGACCTGGTCTAAAAATGATTGAATTCATCTTTCCCCGGAACGTGTGACAAGCCCAAGAGTGGAGGAATGGAGCTGAGGAGCAGAGAGTTGGCAGCATCGTGTCTGCACCCATAAGCAGCTTCCTCTAGCTGGAAGCCAGCAACTTGTCCCTACAAGCTTGTATAGCAGAGGCTGCAGATCTTCGGATTTCCTTTGCTCAGCTGAGGGCAAGTTCCTTCTTGTTCTTCCTGGCACTTTACTGCCTGTGAATTAAAGGAGACAAGTGAGAGGTGTCCGCCCATGGAAACATGGGCAGCTGCTTCTGGCAGCGTGGAAACCTGGGCAAGGAACAGCCACAAAGCAAACAGCCGAGGTCTGTTTGATCCCAGGGCTCAGGCAGTTCTCTTTGCAAAGTCTGGGTTCATTCAGTGGGGGGGTGGTGGGAGGAAAGAGCCCTTTTGGCAGAGCTGGGGGGCTCGAATCACAAACCAAGGTGTGAGTCTGAGTTTCACTCTGGACAAGTGCTGTTTGGCTTTGGAAGTGAGGAGTCAGGGGAGGTCAGAGGGGATCAAAGGGATGAGCTGCTCCCTTCCTTGTGCCCTGTTGGTCATGGAAGTGGAGGCAGCTCAGCTGTGTACACTGAAGTTTGATGTCTGGGTGGGAATGGTCTCTTCAAGTCTCCCTGGACCTAGTGTAGAAGCTGTGAGACAGATGAGCAGTGTGGGAGTCTGTCCTGCCATTGCGTTCCCTCTTTGGTCTTTAGGGCTTTGTTGCAGGCACCTCAGTTTCCCCATTAGATGCACTTGTGTTAACGTGATGGTTTCCCACAGGCCCTGCCGCAGGAGTCCCTTGGAGCACTATGGGCAGAAGCTTTGCCACTGGTTCCCTTCTTGATCAAGCTGAGTTTCTTGCATTTCATTATGTGGGAGTGTCCTTTAGGGCTGCGTCACCCATTACGTTTGGACTCCAAAGGGGTCTCCAGTTTGAGGAGGAAAGCTTGGGGTCATTCCCTGGGGCTGGGATGTGCTCAGAATGCTCTGACAAGAACTGGGGGGTGCTCATGTCTGAAAGACCTCTGCTGGAGGTTGGAAGTGTGGGGTCCTACCTCAGGCTGCAGACCTTGGCCAAGCTGCTCCTTTCCTTGGGCCTCATCTTGCTCTATGGGAAGCACAAGCTGCCGTGGGGCGATAAGCGCTGGGGTTATCACAGACTTCACAACCTCGAGCACAGAATGCTGTGCAGACCTGGTCTGTTGGGCCCAGACACACAGAGCTCCGTCAGCTCTAGGTCTGGCTGATAAAATGCTTATCAGCTGCCTGGGTTTTTAATCCCAACCTTAGACACAACTGATCCTTGGATCCTCAACAGAGCGGCTTGACTCTGAGCTCTGCGTTTCTTTGGGGTGAGAATGCTTTAAGAGGTGCTAAAGCTTTCCAGCCTCATTCACTGTGCATGGGGACCTTGCAGTGAAGCAGTCTGGAGGGATCTCACCCGTAGCAAAATGCACTGTACGTAAGTGCCTTTGTAACTGATTAAACCCCTCTTCATCTAAGGCCAAAGATTACACAGGCGCTGCAGATGCTCTGCTCTGCTTCCTGGTATGGGGTGCTTCCTGATTCCATAATACTTCTGGTTTATTGTTGCATTAGCAATCTATGAGTCCTCCACGTGAGTGGCAAGGATTTAGTTAGAGCTTAGTGTGAGGGTGGTGGCCCTCCTTGGCCTCCTCACTTCCCCTCCACCACTGGGGTCAACCCAGAGGCTCCCGAGCCTGTGAAGCGCCCAAAAGCTGCTGAAGTGCTGCTTTGTGGCCCCAGCAGCTCCAAGCCAGGAGCAGTCGTGCTGCAACAGGCCCCCTGCGAGAGAACAAGCTGCAGGCTGACACATCAAAAGAGAAGGGCAGCTCCGTGGGGGTGTCTGTGAGATCAAAAGGCAGCAGTAAGCAGGGCGGCTCCTCGGCTGCCTGGCCCTTGAGACTGCTCATCTCCAGCTCTTTACGTGTCCCTTTAATCTCAGCTCCCTCCTGGATCACTGCTTCAAGCATGTGAGGTGGTGGTGGGAAAAGCTCATCTCTGAAGTGGCTTCCGTGCAGGAAGAGCTCCTCAGGTGCATGTTGTGGAGGAAGCACATGGGAGAGTGAAGGTTTAAGGACAAAGCTTTCTGATACAGCAGCACCTTTGTGTCCCATCGAAGCGTGAGACCCGCAGGAGCAGAGATGGGTGCAGGGGATGCCCTATGTGGCTGTGGTGTCAATCTCTACCTAGAGACCATCAATCCCCTCCTGCAGCTGCAGTGCCTTCACGGTAGTGGGGCAGGAGGGCTCCTCTGTGGGGCTCCGTTGGGATCGAGCCTCGGTGCTGCAGTGCAGTGAGTTCGTAGAGCAGCATTTGCAGGTCGTGAGGGCTGTTCAGGAATGGTGGTGGCTGTTATCCAGGCTCTTGGCTTCCCTGGCACTGCTTTGCTGCCGTAACCACTGCGTTCTCCATCTGGACATTCTCAGCCTGGCCAGGGCTGACTCCTGTTGCCCAGGGAGGCTAAGTAGGGCAGATGCTGCATTATCCATTGTCCTGCAGCCGCGGGAGCAGGGCCTGCAGCGCATTCCTCACTGACTCAGGTTAAGCTTTAACTCCCCATCTTAACCATTCCTTACAGAGGCGGTGTTTGGCCTCCCTCAGAACAGCCACAGTTGATGCCTGAGAACTGTGTTGGGTTTGCCCTGATACCTTCCAAGCCCCCTGCACATCACCTCTGTGGGCAACAGAGGATCAGGGCAGCCACAGTGACCTGGGAAAGCACCTTTCCCACCTTGCCTCAACCAACCTGGGGGACTTCCCTCCTTTCCTCACATCCCAGTGCTCACTGACTTCATGGAGAAGCCATAAGGGAGCAGAGGTGTTGAACCTCAGCATGGGAATGTGAAGCTTTTGGCCTTGAGTGGAAAAGATGCTGTCTGGAAGGCTCTGGCTCAGTGAGAGGGAACAGGGACCTCACAGAGCCTTGTAGCTGCTTTGGACAGGAGGAGGAAGGAAAGGGGAGTAACTGTGGATGGGGCTTGGGAACCAAATCAGACATTCCTGGGGTACCTTTGTACCTATGAGCACTTCCCCCTGAGGTTTGTAGCATTGATGCTGGAAGTAGGACCCTCTTCTGACCTCCAATAACATCACTGCAGGGCTGATCATAGGGGGGTTCCCAAGGCATTTCCCTGAGCTGTAGAATAAAGCCGAAGATCCCGACCTGTGCTGAGCCTTCCTGTGCCTGCTGCAGGTTTCCCAGGTGAGCACTGAGTGTCCCAAACACTGCTCCTAGCCTTGGGGGGAGGCGGAGGGCGGGAGCTGCTCTGCTGCTCCCTGTTCTCTCTTGATCCGCGTTTCTGGCTGGGGCTGTCACCAGCCCCGTTGGCTCTGCTCTCTGCCAAGGCTGCAGGTTGAGGCTGGTCGCTGTGTAAGTGTCTGCCCCCATCGCAGGGACCAGCTCCAGCTGGTTTGGCTGAAGTGCTGACTTCAGGCGCTGCAGAGTGTGACTCAGAAGGGGAGAGGGTTGGTGAGAAGGAGGAAAGGCTTTTTAAGGAGTTGTAAGCTATAAACCACAGCGAACAGCACTGGTAGAGGTGGCCTGGTTCTCTTCCAGGTTCTAAAGGAAGAGTATTAAGGTTTTATAAAGAGCTGGCGCAACTGCAAGGCGAAAGAATGTTTTATTGAGTGTGTCGAGGCTCATAAAGCCATAATAAACCTGATAATGTTGTGTATGTAGAGACAAGGAGGAGAGTAGTCACATACCGAGAAGGTACATGAAGGTTTCCAGAGGGCCTCATGGTCCCTGTGCACTGACGATGGCCACGGTTGTCATCAGTGGAGCAAGCGGTTGGTGCAGAGCCTGGTTCCTTCCAACTCCCTGCATGGATTTTGGGGTCCAGGGGCAGGTGGGTCCATCAGTTGCTATTGCAGCACCTTGAGTCATGTTGTCTAAGGTTGTCTTGAAGACTTAGCGCTTCTCTGCTCCATAAGAGTCCAAGGGGCCACTGGATCTCTTCGAGGAGGTCTGGGAGAGCGGCTCACCCTGGTTCCTCTCTCCGTGATGTGTCTGTGTATCCTGTAACAGGAATAGATTTGCCCCTGTGGTAAGATGGAACAATGGCCCATTTCCCCCCATCACAGGAGCTGCTCTGCATGAGAACCTGCTGTGGACCACAGGCACGCGTCTGACCTCGAATAACATCACTGCAGAACTGAGCTGGGGGGGTTCCCATGCATGTACCTGAGCTGTGGAACAAAGCAGAAGGACATGGTGCTGTGGTGGCATGATGGCAAACAGGAACCGGGGGCACAGTGAGGGTGGCAAAGAGCGCATTGGTCTGGAGCTGAGGGGCTGGGGGAGAGGAAGGGGCAGTAGACGTGACTGTGATGGGCACCTCCACATGTGGAACACTGCAACACTCCCCTTACAGTGGTGGGAGAGCCCCTGCAGTGGGTACTACTGCAGTGATGGATCACTGCGTCTCTTCATCAGGGCCTGGAGCGACGGGACAAGGGGTGATGGGTTCAGCCTGAAGCAGGGGAACTTCAGGCTGGAGATGAGGCAGAAGCTCTTCCCTGTGAGGGTGCTGAGGCACTGCACAGGGTGCCCAGAGAAGCTGTGGCTGCCCCATCTCTGGCAGCGCTCAAGGCCGGGTTGGATGGGGCTTGGAGCACCCTGCTCCATTGGAAGGGGTCCCTGCTTGGGGCAGGAGCTGAGTGATCTCAAGGTCCCTTCCACCCAAACCATTCCATGGTGTGCTTTCAGGGGAGCTCCCACCAGGGGCTGCGAGTGGAAGGGAGCAGTGGTTGTGTGGGGCTGCTGCAGGCATCTTCACCAGGGTCATCCCACTGCTTTTGGCTCTGTAGGAGAGCTCTGGAGCTGAAGAGCTGCGGAGTTTTGCTGCTTTCTGGGTTCGGGTGCAGGGGCTGGAGTGTGCTCTGAGGAATAAAGGGCAGTTGTGAGATTCCCTTCTGAGACTGGATTTGGATCGTGCTGCACACTGAACAAATGTGATGGCGAAGCCGCTTCGTGCTGGGCGCCGAGATGCAGCTGTGTCTGCCCTGCAAGAGGCAGCTGCTGCTGGAGGTGTAGGAAGAACTTGAATTGTTTTCTCATGTGGGAGGATTTAAGTGAGGAATGTTGTCAGCCTTGGTGCCAGCCTCACCTGCAGCACACCCAGCCGGGCAGCGGGGCTCAGAGATGCTTCCACACACACACAGGAGTGGGGCTCAGAGATGCTTCCACACACACACAGAGTGGGGCTCAGAGATGCTCCTATGGACACACATAGAGTGGGGCTCAGAGATGCTCCCTCGGGCACACACAGGCAGTCAATGGGGTTCCACACACAGCTGCCAGGCCTGGGCACAGCCTGTATGTGTTCATTGTGGTCTGTGCAGTGTTTGCTCCCTGCACACTGTTTTCTGTGAGCTCTATAGAACTGAAGAGAGAAACCCCCTCGAAGCCCTCCTTCCCTTCCAAGCAGCACTGTGAAGGCTGCTTTTGCTTTGGTTTAACCCTTTAGCCTGCAGCAGCTGCCCATACCTTCCCCGAGCAGCACTACGTGAGCATTGCCTTGCTCTGGGCAGGGTTTGCTCCCTGCAGTGTGTTTGAAGGCTCTGTGGATCCCTGTGCTTGCTGTGATTGAGAAACGAGCACAAAGAGAGCATTAAAAGGTGAGCGCGGAGGGAGCTGGGTGGGATCTGGAAGTCATCCAGGAGCCCATGTCAAAACATCCCCACCCCATTCCCTGCGTGGCTGGGATGCTTTGCCAAAAGGCCAGGCTTCTCGGTAAATCCCAGAGGAACTGGCACAAAAGTAACTGTGAGAGGGGCCCCGTCCAGCTCCATGGAGCGCACTGCAGTCTGATCCCACTGTGCTGCTTGTAGCCAATGCTCACTGAAGTTTTGCTTATTCCACTTCGGTTTAAGCTGGCAGAGAAAGGGCTGATGCCTGTGAGTGTTCTTAGCTTAAATCAGGAGCAAGGTGATGGTGTGGCGTTGGAACAGGCAGGTCTCTGTATCCCAGCTCCACTTGTGGACAGGAGCATCCTCAATGCAGTCCCAAGCTGGTCCCAAGGGCTCTGTCCTCCCAGCCCTGACAGGTACCTGCTTCAGGTTAATCTCGGGGCTGTGGTGATGGCAGGGCCTGGGGAGGCTCGGGAGCAGCAGAAGCCGTGCTATGCTGATGCTGCCTCTTGTGAGGACCTGGGTGGACAAGCATGGCCAGGCTGCTGCGGGTGTTTTCCTTTGCTTGAATGAAGAATTGGGCTCTTTCCTAGGTTGGGAAGAGGACTGAATGGCTCAGCCCACCTTAGGAAGGAGAGATTGGAATGCTGACCCTTCCCAGAGCCAAGCAGTGGATTGGAGCTGCAGCCAAGAGGCAATTCCCACTTGTGAGCCAGGTTTCTAACCCATGCAGAGGGCCGGAGCATTGCTGCATGGTCAAGATGTGACCGTGGGTTACTTTGTCCTCCACTGAAGGCCTCACCATGGGCTGAGACCTTCCAGCAAGGGGGAAGTTCATGGTCTGGGTTACAGGAAGGTATTTTGTGTTGGGCTGCAGTCCTGAATCCTCTGCTTGGTGCAGTTGGGATCCCCACTTGCAAGGTCAGGGGCTCTGCTCTGGATGCTCTGTGGCTGTGCCCTAGATAACGTGTGTTGTATAATGTGCACGCTGCAGATACCTACGTGGGCGAATCCTCCAGGGAGAACAGAATCCAGGGCTCAGGTCTCAACATGTCCCATAGGTGTTTGTTGCCATGAGTATGAGCTGGCTGGGAAGCTGCCAGCGGAGCATGGATGGATGGACAGATGGATGGATGGAGCCTGTCTCTTTCATCCAGACCCTCCACACCACCCTGGTGTACTCAAAACTGGGTTGGAGAAAGCACTGATGTGGGGATGGAGCAGCATCCATGTGTCTGATGCTGCCTGGGGTCTGGCTCTTTAGAGCTGCTGAGTTTCAGCTTTCCCCGTGGCAAATCCAAGGCTAAAATGAACCCCAGGGTGCCTCTGTGGGCTGCTGCTTTAAGAGGAAAAGACCTTTGGAGTTGTTTCCCCTTGTGTAGTTTGTAAGTCTTGTGGGCTCCCAGTGTTTGAGGGTTTCCCGCTGTTGGTAGGCTTGAACCATAACAGCCACTGTTCTTCCATGTTGCCCTCGCTTCAAGAAGTGGGACTTCAACCAGTGTCACCCGCTGGGAGAGCTGGTGCTTCGGGGCTAAACTGGTGCAGCATCAGTGACTTAGCGAAGTTCCCCGAGCTTCTATGCAGTGAAGTGCTATGGCAATGCTGGATTTGAGCTCAGTGGGACAGGCAGGTGTAAACCTGGAGTGGATCTGCGCCTGCAGATCTCAGTCGGTGGTGTCTTACTCCTTGTCTTGTATTTCTAACCCCTGCAAACTATACCAGAGGCTCCAAAGGAGGGTTCCTGTGTTGGTCGCGCTGTCTTTCAGCCCTGCTGTGCTTACTCTGCACGCAGACCACTTTGGCTGCATGATAAGGCTCGGAAGAAGCTGGAAACTGAGCCCCAGATGTTTTCTATTCCCTTTTTGAAGTGTAAACCTCTTTCCTGTGTGTGTTGGGGCAGCTCAAAGGGGTGAACGTTTATTGGGTGTCAGAGATTGCTGGCCAGGGCTTGGCGTTGCACTGGGGTATCACTGCTGGAGCTGATTCAGTGCCATAGGGGTGGGTTAAGCCGGGCACCTGGGTGTTAGGGGCTGGGGAGCGTGCAGGGCAGGTTTGCTCCTGCTAAGCAAGGAGCTCAGCCCGTTTCCATGGGCAGAAGCTGGGCTCCGATGGCACCGTGGCGAGGCTGCCTGGATGCTGGCTCTGTACTTTGTAGTACAGGGTCCCTCGCAGGGCTTGGTTCGCCTCCCCTGACCCTCTCCCCATCATTCCCAGCCCCGCTCCCTGCGTCAGAGCCCCGCCGTGACTCAGGGCTGGGATTCCTCAGCTCTGAAGTGATTCCTTCTTTCTCCCCCCCTCCATCCCCAGGTGCTTCATTTCCAAAGCTCTGAATTGCAGGGTGTGCCCGGGAGCTCTCCCAAACAGCGCAGGCCCCAGCAGGAGCGGATGAGCGGCGTTCCCAGCGTGTGATGAATCCCTGGCTCCGGGCCACCGGGCTCCTGCCAGCCCCAGCAGCCAATCTGGAGCACCCAGACCTGCTGAGCTCGGGGCTTTTGCTGCTCCTGCTAAGTCATTGCTCTGTGGGGATGGAGAGTTTTAATCTCTCAGCAATAGCCATGTTTTGGTAGTGGCTTGGCCGTCTGTGGCATCCCGGTTCCCACGGGGAGCAGCTTCCCAGGGTGTACCGGGAGGGTGGAGAGTGGAGCAGGCTGCTCTGGCGCTGGGCTGCCCATCCTGGTGTGACTCATCCCGTCCAAACTGCAACCTCAACTCCTTTCTGGGCCCTGCCCTGCGTGCTGGGCACTGCCCCAGCTCACCCGGGCCCCTCTGCGGCTTCAGGGGGCTGTGTACGGTTTGGGGGCTGCGCTGGGGGTTTGTGCATTGGGGAGATCAGTGGGGCTGGGAGGGAGTAGAACTGGGTGGTCTGGGCACGGAGCATCCCCATTTCCCAGGGGAGGACGTGTGCCACCTCCTCACATGCACCACGAGTGCTTGGTTGTTCTGGTGAGGATGCTGAGGGGAATGCGTTGGTTGAAGTAGCAAAGAGGGTGAGGAGCTGAGGCTTCAGCATCACCTCTTGAGTAGACAACGAACTGAACCCCAGTTACAAGCTCTGGCTGCTGATGCCTCCAGAAGCCCAAGAGCAGGCTGTCAGCAGTGCCTGCTCAGCACCAGGGGAGCTCTGCAGCCCAGGTCAGGCTCTGGAAGCTGCCTCAGACTCAGTATCTGAGCAGAGCTTGAGGTTGTAAATGGTCTCTGGGCCACACTGAGCTTGGAGCATATGAAACCTATAGACAGAGCCTGATTGGAGCTGCAGCGGTCACAACTGCATCTAACCTGTCCTGCCTGCTTTCCTTTGCTCACTCAGCACAATGGGCACCGGCTCATCACATCTGGCCTTAGCATCACGTCTGCACTCTGGCCCAAGCCTCCATGCTGGAAAGGGGAACATCCCCGGCTCTGCTGTGACCTGATGCAGGTTGGCACGGACCACAATCCATACACTGATACATCCCATCCCCATCTGTGGGCAGAGCTGCTGCCCCCCTGCTCCCTGTCCTTGATTCCCAGCGATTCCCACTGTTGCTCTGTGGCGTGTGTGGAGGGGAGAGCAGCAGGTTGGGAGATGCTGGAAAAGCCTGCTTTCCCTTGTGCCTTGCAGGGAATGCGACGTTGCTCCCACACACTCTGCCCCCCACCCTTCTTGCCCCTACGTAGGCTCTGTCCTGCTGGAGGGATTAAACAGGGGCCCCCATCAAATGGCCACCCTATTGCCACCTAGTTCAGGTGAGGCTTCATCCATGCCTGCGGATGGGCAGGAGCTGGGGAGGATGGTGAAGCAGCAGGGCTGGAGGCGGAGGTGTGGGACCTGCTGATGCTCCCACCCTGCGGCCCCGGGGCAAGATGCTGACACAACAGTGCTGGAGCCTGGCTCCTGGCACCACAACAAGGGAACGCTGCAATCCCTGGCCTCCTTTGGTTGGGGCATGGAGCCACCGTGGAGCTGGAGCATGGGGGGAGGCCTGGAGCCCACTCTGAGGGGCTGTGGGCACCTCAGTGCCTCTCCCGGCCCTCCTGCCTCGTGGCAACTGGGGTCTGGTTTGGCTTTGTGATGGGCCAAGTGTGGCCTTCATCCTTCCCCTCACCTTGGGCTGCGGCAGTGGGATGTGGCACTGGGGGACACTGGGCTGCCAACCCCATCACACGCTGGGTTTGTGCTGTTGGGAGTCCCCAGGCATCCCAAGCAGGTCCCCCCCCCTTGAAAGGTCCCCCTGAAGCAAAGCCTTGAGCACATCTCAAGGGTGAAGCTTCCTCAGCAGATCTCCTGTATCCCAGGCACTGTCTGGGAGATGGAGACCCCAGGGCTGCCCTGAGCCAGGCAGAGATGGAAACCGAGCCCAGGGATGGCTGCGGGACAGGAGAAGGGTGTTCCCCATGTCTGGGATGGTGAATAGCAGACAGGGGCAGCCCAGCCTTGCAGCAGACACCGTGATGGGCTGCAGGACCAGGACGCCCCTTGGGGATGCTGTGACTGTGATGGCTTCATGCAGGACCCGGGAGCCCCTTTGGGATGCTGTGCCCGTGATGGGCTGCAGGACCGGGGAGCCCCTTTGGGATGCTGTGCCCGTGATGGGCTGCAGGACCGGGGAGCCCCTTTGGGATGCTGTGCCCGTGATG